>JAUUTY010001322.1:0-67395 GCA_030979885.1 Lolium multiflorum
GGCTCCCGATATTTGGTCACTTGCCTTTTTCTTCGATCTCATGCCACGTTTGAAACGTTGAGGAAGGCTATTTGGAGCATGGGTCGCATGTCATCCTCTATGAACAATAAAAGTTTCCTTTCTTGGAGTTATTTTTACCCTTAATTTTTGGCTACTTGCTTTTTCATTTGATCTGACGCCTTTGAAGCGTTGAAGACTTCTTTGGCTCATGGGTCACTTTATATCGACTTCTATGAACAATAAACATTTCCTTTTTGGAGTTATTTTGTACCCCTAATTTCCTGGCTATTTGCCTTTTTTCTTTCGATCGATCGCCTTGAGGAAATGTAGAGGAATACTGCTGGCTCGTGGGTCCCAGATGTCAGCCTCCATGAACAATAAACCTTTCCTTTGTTGGATTTATTTTCCCCCCTCTGTTTTTGGCTATTTCCTTTTTCTTTTGATCCTTGCCTTGCTTGGAAGCGTTGAGTAAGCTCTTGACACATGGGCCGCCATGTCATCCTCTATGTCTGATCCAACTTGCAAGATCTTGGAGGCGAAAAGAGCTTATATTAGTGGGACCCATATGTCAACCTCTATGTAACGATAAAAGTTTCCTTTCTTGGATTATTTTTAGCGGCTCCTGATATTTGGTCCCTTTCCTTTTTGTTTCGATCTCAAAGCCGCCTCACGACGTTGAGTAAGGTCTTTAAGCTCCATGGAACCCCGCATGTCATCCTCTATATGTACAATAAAGTTTCTTTTCTTGGATTTTTACCAACTGATTTTTGGCCTTTGTCTTGTGGCTAGCCAGCTCATGGGTCCACATGTCAGCATCTATGAACAATAAACCTTTCCTTTGTTGGATTTTTTTTTTACCTAATTTCCGGCTATTTGCCTTTTTCTTTTGATCCCAGTGACCTTTAGAAACGTTGAGGAACTTTGGTGGCTCATGGGACATGCCTGTAGTCCTGCATGTACTATAAAATTTCTTTTCTTGGATTTTTTTTTACCCCCTCGATTTTTGGCTATTTCCTTTTTCTTTTGATCCCTGCCCCGCCTTGGAAACGTTGAGTAAGATGTTGACTCATGGGACCCGCATGTCATCCCCTCTATATTACAATCAACTTTCTTTTTTGGAGTTTTTACCCCCTAATTTCTGGCTACTTTCTTTTTCTTTTGATCTCAATCCGCATTTGAAACGTTGGGACAGCATGTCATAATGGGACCCACATGTCATCCTCTATGTACAATAAGTTTCATTTCTTGGATTATTTTTGGCTCCTGATACTTGGTCTTGCCTTTTTCTTTCGATCTCATACCGCCTTTGAAACGTTGAGTAAGCCTGCGCTCATGGGTCCCATATCATCCTCTACGAACAATAAAAGGTTTCCTTTCTTGGAGTTATTTTTTACCACTAATTTCTGGCTACTTCCTTTTTTGTTTTGATCCACTGCCGCCTTTGAAACGTTGAGGATTCTGCAGACTAATACAAGCTCTTTCTCTCCAAGATCTTGCAAGTTGATAGATTAAATCATGGAATTATTAGGATATGTTTTAAATTTCAAATCCACTTTATATATGAATTATTAAAAATACCGTTATCCATGTGGGTATGGAGCGATCAAGGATTTTCATATTGGGCATGAGCAGTTTCAAAAATTGGAACCCAATAATTTAAAATAAATAAAAACAACTTTTATGTAGAATCTCCGTGTTTTTTTTTTTTGCCAATCATAGGATCTGTGTTTCATTAGAAAAGGGCCAAAATTGCATGAGCAGAAAGGCCCATTTGTAGTTATTGGGTTTCGACAGCCGGAGCAAGTAGGCCGATAGCAATTACCATGTAGATGGCCGTTGGCAACCCAAAAGTGAAATATTGGGCCCAACAGGGGAAGGCTGAACAGTACTATTTTCTAATTGGAAGGTGGTACATGGCGTAATCCTGCCAAAAAAAAAGATGGAACACGGGTTGCTGAAATTTGCCCATCTGCGCCTAATATCGCCGCCGCGGCTCCGCTTCCGCCGCCGCCATGCCTCGTCTCGCGTCGAGCTCGCGGTACTGCCGCGTCTCGGGCACGGGGTACCGCGGCGTCCGCGCGCGCCCCAAAGGTACGTATTACGCGGAGATACGTGATGGCGGCGAGCGCATCGGCCTCGGCACCTACGAGACCGTGCACGAGGCCGCGCGCGCGTACGACGCCGTGGCGTGGCGGCTCGGGCGCCCGCGATCGTCGATGAATTTCCATGACGTGTGGACGCGCCAGCAGGCCGAGGATCTCGCGCCGCCGCCGTACATCGTTAGACAGGAGGAACAGCACCGCCGCCGCGAGACGGAGCGCCGTTTGCGCATCGCCGAGCGGGACGAGCGCGCGGCGCGCGAGTGGGCGGCCCGCTTCCCCGAGGACGTTGCCGCCGAGAACGAGCACTTCCGCAGACGGAGGGCGGAGAAGGCGACGAGGCGGGCTGCGAAGAAGGAGGACCGCGCACGACGGAGGGCGGAGAAGGCGACGAAGCGGGCCTTCATCGAAGCGCAGCTCGCCGGGCCGACCACCATTGGCGAGGACGACCCCCGTTGGATTGACCTCTTCTCGTCGGATCCGGTGTCGGGCACGACACCGGACTCGTCAGATGTCGAGTTTTAGTTTAGTTTTATCGCACTACTTTGTAAAAATATGAACTACGGAGTATCTATCAAGCTAATTTTCTCCTATTTTATGTCTATTTCTAGTCTTTGTTTGATCTTCTATTTTACTGCACTCTATTTTTCATTATATTCTATTTTTGGCGCTGCATTTATAGCGCCTCTGAAAATACGTTGTTTCAGCCCTGCATTTGGCCGCCACAGTTTGCAGCTTCCGGTGAAGCTATTGCCGGCTCCATGCGCAGCATCAGCCCACAGCGCCAAAATATAGAGCCACTGCTGGAGTTGCTGTAATATGTTTGTCAGCAGGAGCTTACCTAATTAGTGAAAAAGATGTTCAGCGTGGGATTCGAAAAAAGATCTTCATGTTTCTTTTCCTAGCGATCCTAGTTCGGACTTTTGATTGTGTTGGCTAGTGCATGAAGCTTGACACATGTATTATGTGATCCTGATATGAGGATAAGAACACCTTCAGCTTGCATTGCTAATGGTGTCTACTGCAGCAGTGGCGTACCTTCAATGGAGACTGATGCAAGAGAGTTGGTACTGGTGAGCCTGCACTTGACATCATCGTGCCACCTGAAGTAGGTGGTGTATTGGGATTAGACTGATAAGCATAGCACCTTGCAAAGAACAAGATGCTGCTAGTGTTGGTTAACGTGATTTTACGCCAAAAGTCATGTATGCTCAATAGGTGCCGTACCTAGTTTGGATATTGTGTTGTTACCCTTTTGTGGTTTGGTGTTTGTCCAACAGAGAAAGCTACTCTTTTCCCGTGTAAGTGTTATTATGTGAACAAAAGTTGTATGTACATATATATCGGTCAGAGAACCAAGATTGCATATTCTTGCCTGGTTATAACACATAAGTCATAATAACAATTAAAGAGAAAAGGAACATTTGCCTTTGCAATGTGATTGTGCCAAGTAGATTAGACAACCAACCACAAACATTACAGGTCAACAGCCAACGCATGCGAAAGTCCTAAGGTAAGCTCCATAATACATGTTGAAACCAAAAGCCTAGAAACCATAAGAAAGGTAGCTCCACATCACAGTTCCACGACAACAGCATACTGATCATAAAACATATATCAAGTCAGGACAGCTGCACCACTGGGTAAGCATCCATGGGGTCTGGCTCAAGAGCGAAGACTGTGTGAATGCTGCAAAATGTGGCTCTTGCCTCACCCCACCCATACATCTTATCATGGAACCTTACCAAATCAGCATGAATCATCTTGACATAAACATAGCTCCTCTCTCCATGCTGATGGGATTGAACAATGCGCCAGTTGCAGTGCTTCAGCTTGTCAAACAGTATGCAGGAGATGACGAAGCATGCTGGCTGGTCTTTTGTAGTGACAATGGCTTGGAGTAGCTGGTCCTGTGAACCACCCAACTGGATCTTTAGAGCTTGAAGGACAGTCCGTGCCATATAAGCTACCGTTGCTGACTTCAGCTCGGGTTCAGGTGAATGACAGCTGACATCTTGTCCTCGAGATAATACCTTACTGGTAGTACAGATGCACATGGATTCCTAATACTCCCTCTGTTCGGTTTTAATTAGTCGACAAGAGGGAGAGAAGAAAATGAATTGTCGATGCTTTCAACTAGAGTCAATTAAATACGAACGGAGGAAGTACGTAGTAGTATTGACAAATATCCGGATCTAGTCTAAAAACAAATTGGCATGTAAATCCTAGTAGTCTACTAAACTAGGATCAATACCCTAGATTAGGGTTGCAAGCGGCGTCCGTGAATCGTCCCGCAAAGCAGAAAATTAGAGCAAATAGTGGTTGAGATTAGAGCAGATTTAAAGCACTCGCACTGAAACTAGCTAGCCCGCTACCCACCCCGCTTGACACCCTGCCCTAGATGTGAATCTACACCAAATATTTAAACAAGGATGAACAACCGCCAATAAAATTTTATCCGCATCATCATCTCTACCATACACAAGGGTATGGTGATTTCACATACATCCATTGTTGCCGCGGGACGAGGATGAGTGATGCGCCGCGGAGAAGGTGCCTCACGCCTCTGTCGCCGCCGCCATCAAAGAGGAAGTCGAAGCCGCGCGATTGTGGTCCGTCGCCGATATGGAGGTGGAGCTACTAGGGAAGAGGTGGAGGTGGAGTGGAGAGGGAGTGATGGTTTGTACTAGTGGCGGCCGGTGAGGTAGTTATAAATACAGCCTCTCTCTCTCTTTTTTGGCAAGGAATGCAGCTTCTCTTGGAAGGCAACGAGGCAACGCACTCCAGATTTCGTATATTACTATAATAATATGGGCGGAGAAATTTGGACGCATCTGTGTTGTCTTGTCAAATGAATCACCAGGATTTGCTTTTAGTACTCCAGATTTGGGCGACCCAAGGAAGTAGAGATAGTAATGTACGCCATCTAAATGCACGCTATCAAATCAAATAAATGGTCATGCCATTTACTTTTAAGATGGTGCAGTAGTTATGTTGACCAAAGAAACATTCACGTCTGCTGATTATTTTGATAGTACTACTAGTAGTACTAATATTTCTGATGGGTATACATTTACTGTCCGCTAGCAAAGATTGTTTGGCACATTGTTCTTATGGCTTTCAACATCACACCCCTTAATAATATTATTAAACAATTTTTGGGCAATTAGTTGAGCTGTGTTAATAAAAAATTAAAACCCACAAATCCAACTGTACGATTTTAAGGGCCATATGAAGGACAAGGAATGATTTTAAATGCCATATGGAGTACCTCCAAGCTCCAACCATGTGAAATCTGGTTCTTTCATGTGATACCCATGGCTTCGCATTGAATCTGTATGTTGTCCTACATACAGTCAACTATGAAGTACCACGATATGGTTTTTGGGTGCAACCGGCTAGAGAATGATGCACGGGTTTGTACAGCCAGTACAATTCAATTTAAGATTTTCTGATAGCATGTTGATGTGTATATGTAAGAATCATACACCAGAATGTCTTCAATGTTTAGATGGCTGATCTACGTTTATACTTTCTGTGAACCATGAGGTTAAGACCTTTGTACTGTGATAAAGATTGCTAAATAACAATATATATATGTATGCCTCTAGGGACACTGAAACAGCCAAACAACCATGCATGTGTATAGACCGTATTTGATCAAATTACAAGAAGCACCTGGGTTCATGCAAATAGCATCAATTTATCACCTAAGTACATTAGCTATAAATAGTTAAATAGGAGTCAAGACCAACTGAGCTAGCTAGTAGTATGATCCTACTATTACATAAATATCCCTAACTCTGCTTGTCTTTGTTCCAGTCCAGCGCATTGGTGTAGCTTGGGATGAACCAAAACCCCGTCTGCCAGTGGCCCCTGGACCGCTGCTTGAGAAAGAGATGCTTTGGTGGTCTTCGCCATTTAGACTGAAGCGGAAAATTTCTTGATGTGATGTGTCAAAAGAGCCAATGGCCTGAGGCGTGGTGTAGATGCAGTTTCTTCTTGTCAAATATCCTGGGGAAATGTTGCACCACCCACTCGCATGAAAATCGGATAGTTCACCCCAAGGAACATAGAATAGTCTCCAAGATTAGTAACCCTTTCCCACGGGTTGGCTGGAAGTAACCGACTAGTGTCATTCGAGAATACAATGCAGGTATACCCCGAATAGCTGTGAACAGCGCGACCGCAATGGACAGAAGGGGTACTATCATAATAAGTTAGAGCACCGTCAGCGTCAATATCCATTACGCCACGTGCATAGACCAGGAGAAGTCTAGAACGATCTTGAGATCTTGCCAGCCACCACGTACGACTATTAGACTCAAAATCATCATCGTAATCAAATCCAGCCGTCGACGGAAGGAATGGAGCAGGGAGCACTATAGGACCTTGAAAAAGGAAAGAACACGTCACATGAAAATATATTTCATGATTTATCTACTAGTGATATTGATTTGATATTGTAGATGCCAATACTAGTACTTTATAAAATCATGGTCGAACATAAGATGATTTGAAATATATTTCGAACATCTTGGTAAAACTTCATATGGATTTAAAACATGTTCCCCAAAATATTGGTCCAAATTTTAGATGGTTTGACTATAGTACTCCTTATTCTCTAGAACCGGGGGAATATAAACAAATGAAAGTCTTTATCAATATTGCATGGCACCTTTATTGATTCTATTTCTACTCTACCTTAAATTTTCTAGGGAGTAATAATAAAGAAACTTAATTACTAGGGGGCCTTTTTCCTACGGAACAACATGCACATTAGACCATACTAAAATTCAAGCACTTTTTTGTAAGTGACTTAGACATAAGAAAATCTCAGTTGACTGAGACATAGCAAAACCGTAAAAATATAGGGAGGAAATGTTACCAAATTGATGAGGATCCCATGCATAAACATTTCCAAGCTCAGTAACGGCGAACACAAGTCGGTTATGTATAATTGCATCGCAGTATCTGGAGTCGTTCTCAAACTGGTTTTCAAGAATTATCCATGTACCAGGATATTCGGCATGGAGGTAGGCAATTGCAAAGTCGAAGATTGCGACAAGGGAGAAATCTTCATACCCCCGAGCAGCTGTAGGAACTTGGCAAATAGCTATCTTCTGCAGTTGAATAACATAACCCTTATACCCGAATATAAGTGGATTGCCTGTGGTTTCAAACTTCTTCCTCAAAGATGGAAGTTTGATCTTGCGATGAGTGTAGACATTGAGGAGGTTCCACTTGCATTCGGGGCCAACCATGGCGATCCAATCTCCATTGGCACCTGCCCGCTCCTCATCCTTACCGTGTGGCACTAGGCCATCATAGGAGAACCTGTCCAGCGGCACTAGTTTGCACTTGCTGTGCACCGGCAAATCCTCCTTGAACACCCATGGTTTATCCGCCGGGTCACAACAGAACACACTAAGGCCAAACGGCTGAGAAGCATGCAGAGGGCACCGTATTTGGCTGACGAAGAATTCTTTTGAGGAACCGACTAGGGACGCGGCGGTGATGGCGTCGCACTGGCTGATGAGCACTTCAAGGGGGCCTTCCGTAAACACCTTGTGAAACAGCCCAGATCCACAGACCGTGCTCGATTTCGCCATCGCAAGGAGGCAGGTGGTACAATGGGGTTGGGATTTTCTTGGGAGATTTACTGATTGGAACTTTGGGAGAGAGATGGCGATCAATGGCGGCAGGTGGGGGTTTGAGTTGGACAACAGAGGCTCTCAAACTGGGCACTGCTGGATAGGATGCGAAAGCGCCATGGCGGAGACGCAGGCGTGCTATGGAAGCTGGGCGGAGTGGGGATAGACGACGGAGGTGAACCGAGACGCTCCTCCTCTTATGCATATACTGCCTACTGCAGTTTCGAGGAGAGTGTGAATGTGTTCAAAAAAAGAGGAGAGTGTGACTGTGACCCGACACCCGAGTAGGAGCAGACGGACTATAGGAGTAGCCCCATCATTACAGTCCATTAATCGTGCTTCCTACAATAAATAAGTGAAACATCCCAGGCTTGTGTTGTTAATCAAATACACCAACCTTGTTCTTTTTGCAACGTACACCAACCTAGCAAGGCATCAACCTTCTCGCCATCAACTAGGACTCCGTGGCTCCGTCCCACCAAATTTATCTCAACTTTGTCAAAAAAAAAGATGGATACATCTATCCATCAACATTTTAACAAAGTTGAGACACTTTTGGTGGGACCGAGGGAGTACCAAAAAAATTACTACTCCATGCTAGTATCGGGCACTTTTCGAAAAGTAATTCAAATTTCAACTGAAGGCGTGCTATTTTATGGTCCTGAAAATTGCCAAAAAAATACAACCAAAAAATGCAACAGATCCATGTTAAGGGGGTACACCCTACGCAATATACATTAAGAAACTTCGAAACTTCAGCGACCTTGTAAGAATGCCCATGACAGTGCAGTTTTGCCAAATTAGGAAGAGACAAAATATGAATTCAACCTAAGAAATCTAAACGAAGCCTTAGACAATAGCATAGTTAACACGTTCAGAAAAAAATGATGACTCCAAGAGAACAACATTAGCAAGAAATACTCCATTTTAGTTTGAACTTGCAGTCACATATATATACTAGTAGACTACTAATAGTACTGCCAAAATACTAATACTCCGAGCTCATTCTAGCACTCCAACTAGCTAGCTAATAGTTCTGGAGTAGTAGTACTACTATACAAGTCCAAAATACATCCGAACGAACCCTATTTCGAACTAAACTACTCCCTCCGATCTTCGAGTAACTACATTGCAGTATGACTAAACGAAGATTATTCTACAACCTTCTTGTTGATGCAAATGCAGATAGGCAACACACGCTGCCCTCCATTCTGCTTCGCGAAACGGGGCGGCACCACCAGGAAAGAAGTGAGCTGCTGCAACATGATCGAGCTAGGCGTCGGGGAGCTCGTCGACACCGCCATCAAGGTGTCCGTCGAGAGGTCATGGTCTCGCCGGCGCCGGCGCCGGCTGACCAATCACCAAAGAGCGCCTTGTACATCGGAAACAAGCACGCGCCGACCCGATGCACACACATGACACAATGGTGGTCGGGCCGAGCGTGCCAACGGTGATGGCGAACACGGTACCGTCTTCTTCCCCACTGCCGATGAACAGGTGTCCCCGCGGTTGTACCAACACGAACTATGCACCAGGCGGGTATGCCATACTGGAACGTAAACACTGGGATGCAGTGGGATGCTTGGAGGTGTACCAGGAGCTCCCGCGCGGGCCGGTGAAGCGCACTGCACGATGGCTCTGTGCAGCCGCACGGACCATGGGGCACGCGATACAGTGGTTCTAGGACTCCCGGGAGGCGACCAAGCTCTGGCAGCCGACGCACTTGACCATTGCCCCAGATCGATTCGACGGCGGCAACCTCGCCGGCTGCTCGCACTTCTGCACGGGTTCGGCGCAAGCTCGCCGACGCAGCGCCGACAGCCCATATGACCGCCCTTGCACTGCACGGAACAACGTAAGTGGCATCAGTTGTCATTGACATTTCTCACAAGTGAACCTAAGAATGAAATCGGAAGGGAGCGACCTTGGATATGGGGGTTTGAAGGGCAGCATGCAGAGGGGGCACAAGAAGAGGGCCTCCTCCATCTTCAGAGAAGAGTGATCGGGAAACGAGAACGGGATGGGTTCTTTTTTTTATACATGCCTTGGAGTGGAGTATGAATACTACTTATAGGAAGAACTTGCTTGCTAAGAATCGGCGTCGGCCGTACGCACGCATAGATGCAACGTCAGCGGCTCTGCAGTTTGTCAAAATAAAAGGACAGAGCTGCAGTGACTTGAAGCCTCCAAGTCTCGTTGTGACTTGGTGCCACCATCTACCATCCATTTGAGATCCAACGTTCCAACTATCTCTTATTTCGAACCTAAAAACAAAAACTATTCAGAAAATTTTGAAAAAATTCCAGTAAAATGTAGATCACTTGTTCTAAAATCTGTGAATATTTCATCCCACTCGGACGACTAGCTTGTGATTAAAGAGCTTTTTACGTATACGAGCACTAGTTTAAACTAAATATATATTTGCTCACAAACCTTTGATTCAAATCGAATGAAACTTCACCAAAATATAAATCTAAATATTCATGATTTACTCGAAGTTCTTCAAATATGTCTGAGCAATTATAATTATTTAGTTTAAATTTTGAGTCGATCGCATACGTTGGATCTGAGATGGATGGTGGATGGTGGCACCAAGTCACTGTGAGACTTGGAAGTATCAAGTCAGTGAAGCTCTATCCCAAAATAAAAGCTTCGTGAAGGGGGCAGTTTGGTTCAAAAAAAAGACATGACTCAACTTTGTATTTTGCATGTTAAAGGTTTTTCGTAAAACTTGGTCAATCTTAACATAGTTTGCCTTTCTAAAAATAAATATAAGCCCTAAGGCTCCTTTGATTCATAGGATATGATGGGAAAACCATAAAAATATGAAAAACATAGGATTGAGATTTAATGGCTAGTTGAATCATATAGGAAGATGAGTTGTGTTTGATTGTGCCAAAGGAAATTTTCCATGAGGTATGACCTAATGTTTTATTCTTATAGGATTTGCACTGCAAGATTCCTATAGGATATGTTCCTATGAATCAAACAACTAGTGTGGGAAAAATTCACATGTGATCTAAATCCTACATAATTCCTATACAAATCCTATATATGAATCAAATAAGCCCTTAAGCTTTGGGGTGGAGGTTGTGCTACTACCTCCGTTTCGATGAATAATGCACACACGTGTATTCCAAGATGAAGTTTGACCAAGAAAAAGCGCAACAAAATCTTCATTGTATTGTAGGTAATTAGTATCGTTGGATTCGTTTTGAAAAACACTTTCTAATGATGCTAATCCGTACCACTAAATATTGTACAAATAACTTTGAATATCAATTGTTGGACATATAGATAGGCAAATCCCAAGATTGATGATTGAAAAACACCATATCTGCAACATGGCCCACATGTGCATTCGACGGGCATCTTTTCCTAGAAAAAGGCAAGCGATGGTGTTCTAGACGTTTAGAGGCACCTAGACAATTGCGATCATGCAGAGCACTGGCGAGTCCCTCTAAAGTTAGTCGTTCGAGATTCTGGAACCCATAAGGTAGGATTGATGCTCTAATGCACAGTTAAAAACTACCATATTATATTGTATTTATATTAAAAATGGGTGTATAGGGAACTGAACCTTAGCACTAAGATGGGACCCACAAATGATATTGGTGTACCCTCATGCTTGAGAGAGGAAGGAGAGAGAATTTATTTTCTATTGCTTATGGACAACCCACACAAGCTGCTTGTAAGTCACCCAATAAGAATTTTTCCTGGCAACCTCCACTAATGTACAATATATATATAACCTATCTACTACGTTTTCCTTTGTGGTGGATAGGTCTAGTGGACAACATATATAGTGTGGATGACCTTAGGGCATCACCTATAGTGTGAACTTTTGCCATAAGATATATCCCGCCACACTTATCTTAATTATGATGTCTCCCGCTATAGGAAGTCAAGGTTAGCATTAAGATGGGACGCCCCACACACAACACCGTGTGCACGTTAAAAATAAATCATTACTTCACGAATACTCCACCAATTTCTACTCAAAAATAACATTACAGAGAATCAAATTTGAGATGATTATGTCTTAATGAAACATTGGCGAGTTCAGATGACTCCAAAAGAACAACATTAGCAAGAAATACTCCATTTTAGTTTGAACTTGCAGTCACATATATATACTAGTAGAAGTGTAAATTGATGCCATGTATGTGCACTTGGATATACCGGTTGAACTTTGCACGACTTTTTTCTAACTACCTGCAAAAGCTCCGATCTTCCTTAGATTTCTTCTCCATACATGCCACTAATGGGGCATGGCACTGTATGTATGGCCCCTAGCGCACGCCAACAAATTGCATGCATAGAACAAACTCGTTTACCTCTGCCCAATGATGCCGCCACGCTACCCATACGTCTTATATTGATGGAAAATGCCCTGATCAAACATTGAATTTGTAGGTGCTAGATAAATTGGATCCTGAACTTAGATCCTCGAAATTGGCATCCCATACGTATCAATCTGGATCGAACCCAGACCCTAACCTGTTTGTATGGGCGTCTCCAGCGGCGCGACGCAAACGGACGCTGAGCGACCGTTTGCGTCCGCGCGACCGGAAATGCGTCTGCACCCTGCTCCAGCGACGCAGCGACGCAAATATGCGGCACGTTTGCGTCTCCGCGGACGCTGCGCGGTCGCGCCAAGCGTCCGCTCGCTTCCCCACGGGCCCGCCTGGCAGCGACCCTGGTCCTATTGGCGTCGAGTTAGACCACAGGAAGCGCGCGAATGGCACCCGCCGGAGTGGCAACCGCCGGCGTGGAGCGCCGAACCGCCTAAAATGCAACCGCCGGTCTCTTCCGGACATTAATTTCCGCAGAATGTAACCCTGTGTCCATTGTAATTCACGTCCAACCGCGTCCTTCTTACGCTTCTTCTTCTTCTCCAACACCGGCGAGCCATGAGCGACTACACCCTGCCGTCCGACTCCGATAGCGAGGGCAAGCCGCCGGGATGGAAGCATTGGTGGGAAACTGACGCGACGCCAAGCGACCCGGGCTCCACGCCAAGTGACCCAACCTCCACGCCGAGTGAGGAGGAGGAGGACGGAGCCGGCAATGCCAGCGACGGCCAGGAGGTGGACGGAGGCGCCGCTGGAAGCGACGCCGAGGACGAGGAGGAGGAGGGGCAGGAGGAGGACTCCGACGCCAGGTTCTCCCTGCTGGAGGCGCAGGAGCCAAGGTCGCTGGCGCGGGCGGCGCGGAGACCCGGCCTTGGAGTTCTCGGAGCGCGGAGCCAAGGTCGGCCCGGGCGCGGACGGCGCGACATCGTCGTCGTCGTCTGTGCGCGTAGATGTACACGTCGGTTGGGAAAGAGGAAGGTATGATGCGCACGGCAGCAAGTTTTCCCTCGAGAAAGAAACCAAGGTTATCGAACCGGTAGGAGCAAAGAAGCACGTGAAGGTTGTTGGTGGAGAATGTAATACGACGCCAACACCGGTGAAACCGGGCGCCAGCAGTGCACAGAACTGCCACCCAGCAATCAAAGTACTTTGCCCCAGCACGTGCTGAGTGAGGTTGTCAATCTCCAAACTACTTTGAAAACAAAAGGATTAAAAGCGTATCTGATGGAAGATGGTGTTTGTTTACAAAGAACAGTAAAGAACGATTGTATTTTAGATGTAAAGAATGGACCGGGGTCACGGTTCACTAGTGGTGTCTCTCCAATAAGATAGCAACATGCTTTGGGTGAACAAATTACGAGCGACAATTTGACAAATAAAGATTCCAATACATATCTAACGATGATTACCTGATTAATGGGGCATTACGACAAAGTACATGAACATATCTGACTTGTCTCCTCTGAGAAATAAATGCTGTAGTTATCATCAGAACCTTAGGTGACAGGTTAGAACATGAGATAATTGCATTAAATGTAAGGTGCGTAATGTAATCGACACAAATATCCTTAGACAAAGCATCAATGTTTTTGCCTCCCTGGTAGCAACGACATCACATAACCTTAGAACTTTCTGTCACTGTCCCGGATTTAATGGAGGCATGAACCCACTATCGAGCATAATTACCCCCTCTTGGAGTTACAAGTATCAACTTGGCAGGCCTCTACTAGCAACGGAGAGCATGCAAGAACATAAACAACACATATATGATAGATTGATAATCAACTTAACACAGTATTCTATTCATCGGATCTCACCAAACACAACATGTAGCATTACAAAAAGATGATCTTGATCATGTTAAACTCACAGATCCAACAATGACACAAAGCGGAGAGACAACCATCTGCAGGTGCCTGGACCCATAGTCCCAAGGATGAACTACTCACGCAGCAGCGGGCATGGTGATGTAGAGCCCCTCCGGTGATGATTCCCCTCTCTGGCAGGGTGCCGGAAGCGATCTCCTGAATCCCGAGATGGGATTGGCGCGACGGCGTCTCTGGAAGGTTTTCCTTATCGTGGCTCTCGGTACAGGGGGTTTCTGACGAGCTTTAAGTGGCCGGAAGGGTAGGTCAAAGGAAATCACGAGGACGGACCACACCACGGCGGCGCGGCGAGGGCTTGTGTGCCCGCCACACAATTGTTAGCCACCTCGTGGCCCTATCATCTCTGAGACTCCCGACTTATTTTAAAAATGACCCCAAGGCGTTATGATTAATCAGTCAGAGAATATTTCTTCTATGATTTACGAAACCAAAAATAGCGAAAAACGACAATGGCCTTGACTCTTGTTAGCAGGTTGATCTTGGGAAAATGTCATAATAAATCTTGTAAAGAGTATGTGTAATCCTCAAGTATTGTAATAAAAGTAGCATGGAACATAAGTATAGATACGTTTGAGACGTGTCAAGCATCCCCAAGCTTAGGTCCTACTCGCCCTCGAGTAGGTAAACGATATTTAAATATTTAGTGGCTTATGCTTGACATAGGCATCCCCAATGGGCATGCCGAAGATGGTACCCGGGGTTTATTCAAGGCCAGACAGAAGAATAAGAGAAGACTTGAAACCATTTTAGTGTTAAGGAAAGATAGTTTGTATTAGGAAAGACAGAGATTTGTAATCTTACGGGTTGGGTATGAAACTCCCGGACTCTGTAACTTGTGTATTACGAAACCCTCGGCTCCGCCTCCTATGAGAAGTGAGGGGACAAAAAATCGAATCTAAATCAACATAACCTAGTTTTCATAATCGACAGTACTTTTACTTTGTTGAATCTGCCTCTACTTCAGCAAAACCCTGATCCACAATGTAAGAAGCGATGACGAGTTAATCCTTTGTAGACGGCGCCGTCACTTTGAGGAATTAGAGAGGTTTTAAAGAGCTGATGTGCTTGCGATCAAGATCGTCGACCGTCGATAGCAAACGCGATGGATCGAGTAACAAGGGAAAAACGTCTAGTCATTTTTGTTCCTCACCCAGCCTCTGGCCATGGATGCATGTGCCTATCTGGAAGAGCCCATCGTCATGACGTTCGGAGAATTCCGATTTGGCGTCAACAAGGAAGGATCCTACCGTCTCGAAGTTCCGATCTCGTCGGAATTTTCAGCGGCCGATTCTAACTTTTCGTCGAGTGACGAGGAGGTTTCCCGTCGCCACGCACGTGAAGCAACAAGGCAATGGAGGCTTCCGCCAAGATCTTGACAACACATCCTTGAGTCGCTCTGCCGGACTCCTTTATAACGACGACTCCGGCAGCGTCGGCTAACTTCAACTTCATCGACAAATTCTGCTGCCATCGGAAAGGTCTTACCCTCTATATGATGATACCAATCTGACAATCATGCAAAATATCGCCAGTTGCTCGATGAAGGAGCAGGCGATCGAGCCCCGAGCATGGGGAGGCTTTAAGCATTTGGAAATCCTGCATTGATCCCCTTTGAATCTGGTGCTGCTTCTAGGCACTAAATGCGTCGGTCTTCCTTTCCCGAGAAAGTACGGCTCCACTAAAGCGTGGAATGGGCTGTGAAAGCCTGTGGATGGTTGAGAACCTATGACCCTCTGTCTTTGTACAAAGACTTCAAGCATATGTATAGACTTACTCGGGTAGACGAGAGAGTTGGAAAAAACAGAGACAGCATCCACGGACGGAGAAAAACGCTTGCATCAAACGGTATTAGAAACGGATTAAGTGGCACCGGGAACCGGAAGATAGTCAGAGAAGCTGGACGTGTCTCAAGGTACAAAACATACCTGACGAAAGAGAAGCCTAATTAAAATCTCATTGTGTCTTCTGTCTAATTGATGAAAAGGAAATATCATCAAAGCACGACGGTTCATGGCAACACAAGCTTACATCACAGCGTCTAGACCACCTCTGGGGACAGAGAGAACCATTGTTCAATATGGCGATGGCTGGAGTAGGAGTAATGGGAACGGCGTTTGCAACAACGCCTCCCGAAGAAAATCCTAGGCAAATAGTCCACATTGCTTGGGCGGTTCAGACCCAGAACAAGTGGGCAAAGGACACGGTGGTCAAGTAAGGGTGGACGACGCGACAAGAAAGAAAGAGACGTCGGCATTCACGAAGTTACGACGAAGATATGTGTGAAACCACGTGTTTCACGAGAAGAGTTAAAGGGCTGAGTCCCAAGAAAGGGTTCAAGCTACCGAAAATTTCAAAGAAATTCGACGGCCTGCAAGATCCAGAGGATTGGCTCGTGGATTATCTCGAGATGGATGGTAAAGCTAGTAGGAGGAACCAGAGCAACAGCTATGCAAAGCATCCAAGTTCACTTGAGCGGTGCCGCGAGGAGCTTGGATAAAGAAACTCCCCCAAAGTTCCATCGGCATTTAGGATAACACGAGGATATCTTTGTATGAAAAAATTCCGATCCCACACAGAAACACAAATCGTGGAAGAATTGAGGGCGTGTGACAAAAACTTGGCAGACAGATGAGAAAATATATATACGGCGGTGGAACATTATAAAAAACTCGGCAGAAGATATATCTGACGAGCGAGGCCATAGATGCGTTCGTAGCAGGAATTCGACGAGGAGATTTCGTCGAGGACTTAGGGAGAACTAACCCTAAGACCATATCAGCACTCATGGAAATAGCCAACAAGTAAGGCGAGATGGAGAAACGCAATATACAATAGCGACACAGATGCGAGGAAGGAGATCGTGAGTCGAAGTATCAAAATGGCAGCGATTTTCTGCCGGTTCTACAACAACGATGCTCCCGACCGCCTCTTGGCTGGTTTCGAGAAATCACGGAAAGCATTGAGAGACGACTATCAAAGGAATGTGAGCATCAAAGAGAAGGCAACTGTGGGCGATTCTCGACAACGAGACAAAACAATGGACCAAGGTTCCAAAGACCTTATGTGTCCCAGAAAAGAGATGATGAGCAGCCCATTGAGATGCATTTTATGACAATAATGGAAAGGCGATCGAGGCATCTCAGGAAAGATTCTTAAAATTTGAACATGACTACTACAGCCCATGGGAATATGACCCGACCCACAGTAAACCCCCGGGAGCCAAGGGCGATACCACCTTCCCCCTCCTCCACATAATTCTGACCAATCGGCACAGCTTAGAATAGCAGCGACTACATCCACCTCATCGTTGACCCCAACTCTAACGGTGCCGGATCTCGATGATTGAAAAGCTAGACCATCAGCTTGGTATGAAGGTAATCTCAAAACCGTATTCGTAAGCGAGAAAAGATGCCTCTGTGATCAGATACTTAAATTGGGCAGAGCCGAACACGCTTCAGTAATCTTGAATATCCAGACAAGTCCTGAGCAGACAATGACACTCATCTTACCGCATTAATGGCGGGTTTTAGCGTGAAGTTTTCATATCTCAGATGGCGTGGCAACTCAAACCTCATGTATGTGAGATACGTGAGGAAGATAGACATATCCCTAGCAAACTTAGAGCAAGCTGACTTACGTTCCAAGGACCACGGAAAATAGAATTTCCCATTGGGCAAAATCAGCATAATCGATTTTGGACAGCTGAGAAAACTACAGGGATAGAAATTTTGGAGTCAAAGTTGTGGATTTCCCTTAGCAATATCATGCTTTGTTAGGACGACCAGCTGCCGTTCAGGCAGTGCCGCATTATACATATCTGTTGTGGAGGTTGCACGGACCTAAGGGACCCTGCAATCAAAAGGAAGTTTCGCATTCTTGAGTAAATATTAAGATTTCATGGCTAGCAAGGCTTTTCGGGATGCTACTTGAGAATATGCGGCGTTGATACGTCTCAACGTATCAGACTCATTATGTTCTCTACTTTATTGATGATACCTACTGTTTTATGCACATTATATGTCATATTTATGCCTATTTTACGGAACTAACCTATTAACAAGATGCCGAAAAGCCAGTTGTTGTTTTCTTTGTTTTTGGTTTCAGAAATCCTATTAAAGAAATATTCTGAGTGGAGCGAGGCTTTACCAGCCCAGGGTCCTATTTTTATACAGCTTTAGAAGACAGAAGACCTAGCAGTGCACAGGCCACAAAGCGAAGCCGGGGAGGGAGGCAGCGCGGCCCCCGGCCACAGCGGCAGGCCCCTAGCGGGCCCTAGTGCTCAGCCTATTTATTGACATAGCCTACTTGTAGCTCCGTCCTTGAAACTCCGTCAGGAGGCCACGTGCGACCTGGAGACGCGCGCCGTGAGTGTCTCGGGATTGGAGTCCAGCCTCAGCACCCCTACTGGAGAGAGTTCATCTCACGGAGGACTCATAACCATGATGCTGGGAGTGATGAGTGAGTAGTTCACCCCTGGACCATGGGTCCTGCGATGTTCGATGATGATCTTCTCTTAATGCTTCATTGTTAGATCTGTGAGGCTGCCCCACTTGCCAGTCAGATCATCTATGTAATTCTACTATATATTTATTTATGGATCCGATGGATAGAGAGTACTATGATTATGGTGATTATCAATCTATTGTTCATGTGTTATTTATGATCTTGCATGCTCTCGTTGCTAGTAGAGGCTCTGGCCAAGTTGATACTTGTAACTCCAAGAAGGAGTAATTATGCTCGATAGTGGGTTCATGCCTTCATTGATACAGAGACTGATGACAGGAAAGTTCTAAGGTTAGTGTGCACAATGCCACCTGGATCAACAGTGATGCTATGTGTCAGGATGTGGTCATTATTAAGTTACATTCGCACAATACTTAATGCAATTGTCATTCTTTGCAATATCTGGAGAGTTAGGACGATAACACAGAAGGTGGTTTTAGAGCATGAATCTGCGATTGGATGGCGGTCTATGTACTTTATAATGTCTCCCAATTAAATCTCATATATTTTTATTGTCATGTACCGCCATTATTATGCCTTTCTCTGTTGTCAGACTGTAATTTGTTCATAACATGCTTTATCTTATGGAGGAACACCTCTAGTGGTATGGACCCGGTCCTATTCTTTCCATAGCATACGATCTACTTGTTTCTTTATTTTCTTTAAACATCTTCCCTCGTCGTTTAATCCTTTTTTGTTCTGTAAGCGGTGATTGATAACCTCTTTTGTTCGTTGGAGCAAAAGTACTTTGAATTGTTAATATTATAGGTTCTAGATTAGCAGTAAAATTAAATTGTTAATAGCATCACATTTAGAACCATCAACCATCGCATTGTGTAGCTCCTCTTTGGATTCGATTAAAGCCCTTGGTTTCTGCAAGGAAGAAGCTTTGCCATTGCCTCATATACCTTCCTCTTGGGGTTCCCAACGGTGTGTCTTCAGCGCATCAGCACTTTTTAAAGCATTGCCAAAGAGGATTTATGCAAGGGGAGTCTCTCATCTCCAATCTCTTTACTTTGTTTTTGTCTTGCTTTATTTTGTTTACTACTTTGTTTGCTACAAAAAAATTAGTTGATAGTTTTACTTTATTTGCTATCTTGTTTGCTATATCAAAAACACAAAAAATTAGTTACTAAATTTACTTTATCTAGTTTGCTTTATTTCACAGTTGCTAATGGCCAACCCTAAAAATACTAAGTTGTGTGACTTTAGAATGCAAATAATAATGCCATTTTCCTATGCACACCTATTATCACCTGCTACTACGGTAAATTCTTTGAAATTAAACACTGCTTTACTAAATCTAGTCATGAGAGAACAATTTTCTGGTTTAGTTCTGATGATGCTGATGCCCATCTCAATAATTTTGTTGAACTTTGTGAAATGCAAAAGTATAAAGATGTAGATGGTGATATTATTAAATTGAAAGTGTTTCCTTTCTCATTAAGAGGAAGAGCTAAGGATTGTTGCTCTCTTTGCCTAAGAATAGTATTGATTAATGGACTCAAGGATGCTTTTATTAGTAGATATTATCCTCCAACTAAAATTGTTCTTCTTTGAAGTAGCATAATAAATTTTTTAAACAATTAGATATTTTGAACATGTTGCTCAAGCAGAGAGAATGAAAGCTTTGGTAAGAATTGCCAACCCATGGGTAGGCTACTTGGATGATCATCCGACCTTCTATACGGGGACTAGAATTTTCTTCCATGGGTGTGGATTCAAATTTCTTGGAGGTACTTTTATGTCCATCACATTGAGAAAGCGACTACAAAACTATGTGATATGATGGTGAATTACTCTGAATGGCACACGAAAAGAGCTCCACAAGGTAAGAAGGTAAGTTCTCTATTGAAGAAACCTCTTCCTTGAGTGATAAGATTGATTGTGATTATGCTTTTGAATGGTAGATCTAATGTTGATCAAAATAATGTTCCTTTAGCTTCGTTGCTCAAAGAAGAAAATGTTGATCATTTCATTAAAAATAATAGTTTCAACAACAATGCTTATAGGAACAACCCTGGTAATAACTATAGGCCATATCCTTCTGCCAATGGTAATGGTTATGGTAATTCTTATGGGTAATTCTTACAACAATAATAAGAGTGTACCCTCTGGTCTTGAGGCCATGCTTAAAGAATTTATTAGTCAAACTGCTTTTAACAAATCTGTTGAAGAAAAGCTTGATAAAATTGATACTATCGCTTCTAGAGTTGATAGGCTTGCCTCCGATGTTAATCTTTTAAAGTTGAAAGTTATGCCTAATAATGATCTTGATAATAAGATTACTACCAGCAAATGCCATTCAAGTTAGAATTAATGAGAATATAAGATTAATGGGTAGGGATTCTGCGCTAGGTGGGATATAGAAGAAAATGAAAAACTAGCTAAAGAGAATAATGTTAAAGTTTGGACTATTACACTAGTAATGCTAATTCTTCACATGTTGCTGCACCTCCTACTATCATTGGTAAAATAATTGGTGTTGTGATGTTTCTACTCTAGTGCCAGCGTACAAAACTACTGAAATTGCTAAAAGCTATTTGCTTGCTTGTGATAAAGCTGCCTTTAAATTACCAACCTTGGGAACAATGATCCCATTGCTGTAGCTCATAATGATTTAGATTTTGATGATTGCCACATCTCTGAAGTTATAAAGTTCTTGCAAAAGCTTAAAAGTTCTAATGCTAGTGCTATAAATTTAGCCTTTACAAAACATATTACAAATGCTCTCATAAAAGCTAGAAGAGAAACTAAAACTTGAAACTTTTATTCCTAGAAAGTTAGAAGATGGTTGGGAGCCCATCATTAAAATGAAATTCAATGACTTTGAATGTAATGCCTTATGTGATCTTGGTGCAAGTATTTTTGTTATGCCTAAAAAGATTTATGATATGGTTGACTTGCCACCATTGAAGAATTGTTATTTGGATGTTAATCTCTTGCCGATAATGTTAAAAAAAAACCTTTGGGGAGGATTGATAATGTGCATATTACGGTTAACAATAACCTTGTCCCCGTTGATTTTGTTGTCTTGGATATCGAATGCAATGCATCTTGTCCAATTGTGTTGGGAAGACCTTTTCTTCGAATTGTTGGTGCTGTTATTGATATGAGGGAAGGTAATATTAAATATCAGTTTCCTCTCAAGAAAGGTATGGAACCCTTCCCTAGAAAGAGAATGAAGTTGCCTTTTGATTCTATTATTAGAACAAACTGTGATGTTGATGCTTCTACTCTCGATGTTGCTTGATTTGCACTTTCTGCGCCTGAAAGGCGTTAAAGAAAAGCGCTTATGGGAGACAACCCATGTTTTTACCTACAGCAATTTTTTTTTTTATTGAGTCTTGGAAGTTGTTTACTACTGTAGCAACCTCTCCTTATCATGTTTTTGTGCCAAGTAAAGTTTCTATGTCAAAGTTGATGTTATATTTGGGATCGCTGCACAGAAACAGCATTGCTGTCTGTCACGAATCTGGGCATAATTCTCTGTAGAAAATTAGAAAAAATCTGCCAATTTACGAGCGTGATCCTCAGATATGTACGCAACTTTCATTAGTTTTGAGTTTTTCCATTTGAGCAAGTCTGGTGCCATTTATAAATTCGTCTTTACGGACTGTTCTGTTTTGACAGATTCTGCCTTTTTTATTTCATTACCTCTTTTGCTATGTTGGTTATTTCTTTGATCCATTAATGTCCAGTAGCATTGTGTAATGTCCAGAAGTGAAAATAATGATTGTATCACCTCTGAATGAGTGAATTATTAATGATGCACTAACCCTCTAATGAGTTTGCTTGAAGTTTGGTGTGAAGGAGGTTTTCAAGGGTCAAGAGAGGAGAATGATATACTATGATCAAGAGTGAAAGCTCTAAGCTTGGGGATGCCCCCGTGGTTCATCCCTGCATATTTTAAAGAAGACTCAAGCGTCTAAGCTTGGGGATGCCCAAGGCATCCTTCTTCATGTCGACAACATCATCAGGTTCCTCCCCAGAAACTATATTTTTATTCAGTCATATCTTTGTGGTCTTTACTTGGAGCGTCGGTTTGTTTCGTTTTGTTTTGTTTGAATAAGATGGATCCTAGCATTCACTTTGTGGGAGAGATACTTCGCTGTTGCATATGGACACATGTGTCCTTAGGCTTTACTCATAATGTTCAAGGCGGAGTTTCTTCTTCGTTAAATTGTTATATGGTTGGAATTGGAAAATGCTACATGTAGTAATTGGTAAAATGTCTTGGATAATGTGATACTTGGCAATTGTTGTGCTCATGTTTAAGCTCTTTCATCATATGCTTTGCACCCATTAATGAAGAAATACATAGAGCTTGCTAAAATTTGATTTACATATTTGGTTTCTCTAAGGTCTAGATAATATCTAGTATTAAGTTTTGAACAACAAGGAAGAAGGTGTAGAGACTTATAATGTTTACAATATGTCTTTTATGTGAGTCTTGCTGCACTTGTTCATCCTTGGAATTTGCTTCAAATAACCTTGCTAGCCTAAACCTTGTATCGAGAGGGAATACTTCTCATGCATCCAAAATCATTGAGCCAACTACTATGCCATTTGTGTCCACCATACCTACCTACTACATGGTATTTCTCCGCCATTCCAAAGTAAATTGCGTGAGTGCTACCTTTAAAATTCCATCATTCACCTTTGCAATATATAGCTCATGGGACAAAATGGCCTTAAAACTATCGTAGTATTGAATATGTACTTATGCACTTTATATTTTATTAAGTTGCTTGTTGTCCGATAACCATGCTTCTGGGGAACGCCATCAACTATTGTTGAATATCATGTGAGTTACTATGCATGTCCGTCTTGTCGAAGGATCTATCATTTTAGTGGTTGGAACATGCAAAATTGTTAGAGAAGAACATTGGGCCGTTAACTAAAGCCATGAATCATGGTGGAAGTTTCAGTTTTGGACATATATCCTCAATCTCATATGAGAATAATAACTTTGCTACATGCTTATGCATTAAAGAGGAGTCCATTATCTGTTGTCCATGTTGTCCGGGTATGGATGTCTAAGTTGAGAATAATCAAAGCGAGAAATCCGAAATCACGAACGTGCTCCTTGGACCTTTGTACGAGTGACAGGTACCTTTGTGACACTTAGGTTGACATGGCATACGAGAACCCGGTAGTCAAGTTAAGTAGGACGGGTGCGGGCACTATTAGTATACTATGCGTGAGGCTTGCAACTTGTAAGATATAATTTTCATAACTCATATGCTTTATTACTCCCCGTTGACAAAATTGTTTCATGTTTTCAAAATAAAAGCTCTAGCACAAATACGGCAATCGATGCTTTCCTCTTTAAAGGACCATTCTTTTACTTTATTGTTGAGTCAGTTTACCTATCTCCTTCCACCTTAAGAAGCAAACACTTGTGTTAACCGTGCATTGATTCCTACATACTTGCATATTGCACTTATTATATTACTTTATGTTGACAATATCCATGAGATATACATGTTATTAGTTGAAAGCAACCGCTGAAACTTAATCTTCCTTTGTGTTGCTTCAACTTGCTTTACTTTGATTTATTGCTTTAAGGTTAACTCTTATGCAAGACTTATTGATGCTTGTCTTGAAATTACTATTCATGAAAAGTCTTTGCTATATGATTCAGTTGTTTAATCATTGTCTTTACCTTTGCTTTGATCGTTGCATTCATTACATATGTTTACAAATAGTATGATCAAGATTATGATGGCATGTCACTTAAGAAATTATCTTTGTTATCGTTTTACCTGCTCGGGACGAGCAGAACTAAGCTTGGGGATGCTGATACGTCTCCAGCGTATCGATAATTTCTTATGTTCCATGCTACTTTATTGATGATACCTACATGTTTTATCACACATTATATGTCATATTTATGCATTTTAAGGAACTAACCTATTAACAAGATCCCGAAGAGCCACTGCTGTTTTTGGTTTCAAAAATCCTAGTAAAGAAATATTCTCGGAATTGGATGAAACTTTCGCCGGGTCCTATTTTTGCACGAAGCTTCCGGAAGACCGAAGACCCTAACGAAGTGGGGCCACGAAGGCGGCCGGGAGGAGCCGGCGCGGCCCGGTGCAGCCGCGCCGACCTACACTGGGCCCTCGTGTGGCCCACCGCGTTGACCTTAGCCTACTTAAAGCTCCGTGTGAAACCCCCGATCAGAGGCCACGATACGGAAAACCTTACGGAGACGCCGCCGCCCCATCTCGGGGGATTCCGGAGATCGCCTCCGGCACCCTGCCGGAGAGGGGATTCATCTCCCAGGAGGACTCTTCATCGCCATGATCGCCTCCGGAGTGATGAGTGAGTAGTTCACCCCTGGACCATGGGTCCATAGCGGTTAGCTAGATGGTCGTCTTCTCCTTGTTGTGCTTCATTGTTAGATCTTGTGAGCTGCCCAACATGATCAAGATCATCTATATGTAATTCTATATGTTGTGTTTGTCGGGATCCGATGGATAAGAGTACTATGATTATGGTGATTATCAATCTATTGTTCATGTGTTGTTTATGATCTTGCATGCTCTCCGTTATTAGTAGAGGCTATGGCAAGTTTTTACTCTTAACTCCAAGAGGGAGTAATTATGCTCGATAGTGGGTTCATGCCTTCATTGATACCTGGGACAGTGACGGAAAGTTCTAAGGTTGTGATGTGCTGTTGCCACTAGGGATAAAACATTGATGCTATGTCTAAGGATGTAGTTATTGATTACATTACGCACAATACTTAATGCAATTGTCGTTGCTTTGCAACTTAATATTGAGGGGGTTCGGACGATAACTTGAAGGTGGACTTTTAGGCATAGATGCAATTGGATGGCGGTCTATGTACTTTGTCGTAATGCCCAATTAAATCTCACTATATTTACCATGTCATGTATATGCATTATTATGCCTTTCTCTATTTGTCAATTGCCGCAATTTGTTCACCCAACATGCTTTTATCTTATGGGAGAGACACCTCTAGTGAACTGTGGACCCCGGTCCTATTCTTTCCATAGCATACAATCTACTTGTTTTACTGTTTTCTTTGCAAACATCTTCCACTCGATACGTTTAATCCTTTGTTACACAAGCGGGTGAGATTGACAACCTCACTGTTTCGTTGGGGCAAAGTACTTTGGTTGTGTTGTGCAGGTTCCTAGTTGGCCTGGAATCCCTGGTGTTGCGCCGCATCACATTTCGCAACCATCAACCTTCAACGTGCTTCTTGGCTCCTCCTGGTTCGATTAAACCTTGGTTTCATTCTGAGGGAAAACTTGCCACCGTGCGCATCATACCTTCCTCTTGTTCCCAACGGACGTGTACATCTGGCGCAGGGCGTCAGGTTCACGATTATGATGTGCTGCCAGAGGTAGGGAGATCTTCCAAGGAGCCAACTTTCAGTACAACCAAGGATTCAAAAGAGGTACAGATCCACCCAACAGATCCGAAACGACATCCATTGCCCAAACATGGATGTCGCATAGGAAAGCGCGCTCGTCGAGTTCCTCCGTGAGCACTGGAAAATCTTCGCATGGTGTCCAGGTGACATGCCAGGAGTACCCAGGGAACTTGCCGAGCACCACCTCAATTTGGATCCTCTCGCAAGACCAGTAAAGCAACCTTTGCGGCGTTTTTCGGAGCCTAGCCGCAAAGCCATGTTATCTGAAATAGATCGACTCAAAGATGCTGGTTTCATCAGGGAAATATCTACTGAAGCCACGTGGGTAGCTAACCCAGTGATGGTGCCGAAAAAACACACAATAGTCCTTCGCATGTGCGTCGACTTCACGTGTCTCAATAAACATTGTCCCAAGGATCACTTTCCTCTCCCAAGGATCGATCAAATCATCGACTCCACGGCGGGATGAACGTCTTTCCTTTTTGGACGCATACTCTGGTTATAACCAATCGGACTAAAGAAGAAGAAAGGCGTTACCCTCCAAAACCCCCGGGTGCAGCTAAATAACACGAAAAGCGGGGAGGCTCCTAGGGCCGCTTAGTGGATCCTGGCACCTCGCGTCATCCGCAAATCTTCGGCGCGCGTCACGGCGGTTGCACAGGCGTGCCACCGACCTAGACCTAGTCGGGGAAGGTGTTAGTGCTTCGATTGTTCCTGCATGGTAGACACGTGCACATTAAATACGAGCCTTATCGGCTCTCAGGTTTCCCTGTGGATCGGCTCAAAGAGCCGATCGCCCCATGGTCCTTGATGGATTAGCAATGGCATGGGGATCCTGCTTGATCAGGACAAAGCTGAAGCGATCCACGACAGTTTAGGTTTTCACCGCATAATCGGAACGTCCCACGTGCGATCGGGCCCAGCGCTACGAAGACGATGCGAACTACCCCTACGAGAGGCCTAAAAACCAACATAACGTTGATCCCCGGAACATCCCTCGCAGGGACGGTAAACAACATCTAACGCACCACCGGATCCCGACCCCAGCATAAGGCCTAACTATGCAGATATTAAACTAATCCCTGCAGATGCAGGGAGCAACTGTAACGGATCGGATCTACTAAGCATGATCAAGCAGGATGCTGCCCTTACGTCTGGATAGACGTAAGGGCAGCTAGATATGCAAGGGTTGCACTACGATAGCATATTACGTGAAGAACAATGCTAACCCTAACACATCTAATGATAACTCGTTGCTCGCCATCAAAAAGGCTTCAGTACGAGCAACGCATGAACAATACTAAGCCTTACGCTGCCTAGATCGCGAGATGCGATCTAGGCAACATGCTTACCCGGTAGAAACCCTCGTAGGAAAGGGGTGGCGATGCGCCTTGGTTTGTTTTGGTTGAACGGTGATTGTCCTCCTTTTCCGATAACCCTAGATACATATTTATAGTCCAAGGGACTTTCTAATTGAGCGTGCACCTAACCGTGCACGGGCAACTCTATCTTTTAATCTACATTACAACGCGATCTAATATATTATAGATACATGGGCAGCTAAGCCCAAACTCTCAGCGCAAGGCCGCTTCGATGATGCTCCACGTGTAATCTTCTAAGCCCATCTTCGCTTACGGCCCAACTCCTGATTTGGCCAAAATCGGGTGATAACACATGCCCCCCTGGTTTTGATAATGATAATGGCAAAACCATCTGTCTCCTTCGAAGGGTCATGTCGTGGCAGAACCGTCGCAGTATTCTTCATGATGACGTCTTGCCTTCTCAACTTCCCTGCACGATTTGACGGTTCTGGCACCACGTCCTCGGGAACTGCTTAGGCATTAAACCATATATTCCCCCTTTTATTTGGCCACATCGAACAGTTCTCCTCTTCCTCCCTCTGCGTCAGCACTTCCAAAAAACCCTCCTCTGCCTTCATGTCTTCCTCTTCGTCTTCTTCATCGGGTCTTTCCCGTAGTCCTCCCCCTTCCCGTGGCCGACGCCGAGTGGACCGGAAGCCCATGCGGCCAACACCCGCCGCGCCATCGAGGCCGGGGACGATCCGAGCCACAACTTCTCCATCTGGTC
This sequence comes from Lolium multiflorum, assembly GCA_030979885.1. Lineage (NCBI taxonomy): Eukaryota > Viridiplantae > Streptophyta > Magnoliopsida > Poales > Poaceae > Lolium > Lolium multiflorum. The sequence goes on from JAUUTY010001322.1 coordinate 27,994, forward strand.
AGAGGACGACCAGTCCCTGACCGACGGGGAGAGCGACCTCCGCTTCCTTGCCAATGAGGAAGCGGTGGAGGAAAGCGACGACGACCACCTTCCCTGGGACGGGGCCCCTCCTCGAGGAGGCGGAGGACAGAGAGGAGGAAGAAGATGACAGCTCCTCCGACGAGCCGCCGGCCAAGCGCCCTCCCGGCCGGGGGAACCTCGGCGACCCGACGACGATGACGCGACGCGAGGAGGCGAGGACAACGAGGTCCCGCGGTGGTCGCTCGCGTGACGGCAGGCAGTGGGACGTGCCGATGTCGAAGACGACGACGAGGGACACAAACGGCCCCTAGATAGGACCTTAGCTAGGGCCGTAGTAGACGGGGCAATGTACCCTAGACCTCCTTTTGAGAGCAATCAACTCTGTAAGAAATCTAGTTTATCAATGAAGAATTTCCCCAACTTGATTTTGCCGATTCCTTTGTGATGATTTAGCCGATTGCCCTACTGAGTCTGCCGATTGTCGATTCGGTCGATGCTCAATGAGCCGATTTCCATGCCTTGGTTCCTCATGACAAGCTGAAACCTTGGAGATCTGAGTCCCCGCGCTTAACGCTAGTCTCTAACCGGCCAGACTCAGCAGATGCTTTCAGGATAACTTCTTGGACCATTGCTGAAAATTTCGATCGCCTACACCCTTCCTCGCGATGCTTTGCTTATTTGCAGCAACAAACCGGCCCAAAGCCTTCCTTCTTCAAACTTTCCTCATCAGCCCCAGCAATCTTTCTGCAATAGTTCACCATCTCTCAACAAGTTGTGATGCGAGTAAGCCGATTTCAACCAAATCGGCTCAATAGAACAAGGAACCTTAAGAGCGGGCTGCCCCCCGAGCCTTAGTCCAGGCGAGGATAAAAGCAGACCAGCCGATTGAGCCACCATCGGCTTCCCAACTGTAGGCTGTGTTAGCTGAATTCCACAAAATCGGCTCTCCAGATCATCGATGTTTCAGAGCTAGCTGCCCCCCGAGCTACTCCAGCTTAAAAACAAGGCAAGAACGCTTACGCTCAAGGAGCCAGCACCTGGCAGATTTTGGAAAGGTCAGCAGCTCCCTTGAATCAAGGAACCTCAATGTAGTGGCCTTTCAGCCCCTCCCAGCTCCATTCATGCACCTTGCTGTTTTGAGTGGTTCATCATCTCGGGCAAACTGATGCAGCTTCTGGTGCGAATGGCTCGGCTCTAGGAGACCATCGGATGATCATCGGTTGTTCTCATGATCCTAACCTGATCCGCAGGCTTGCGCAAACACTGCCGATTTGGTGATGGCTGCTCCATAAGACCTCTGCTTGTAACGCTACGCGTCGGCTTTGCCCCATGAGACCTCAAACAAGATCATGACTCTTACCAGCCAACCCAGCGGGCTGGCCATCTGGTTCCGGGCAGGTGCCTACAATAGAGCCCTGTGCGTGTCACTCAAATGACTTGTATGTGGAAACTGATATTTTTGGCGACATCAGCACCGTTCCTCAGACAAGCTGTGATGCAGGGCCAGCCGATTCCGACAAAATCGGCTTCCTATAGCAAAGGATCCTTCAGGGCCAACTGCCCCCCGAGCTTCTTCCGTTCAAGTCCCGCGTCTCGCCGATCATATTGGCTCATCATCTTTGGCAGGCTGATGCAGCTCCCGGTGAGGACGTTTCCCTGATGCTCTCCCCCATTTTGGTCGTGACATGCCGTAGCCGATCGCCTCATCATCGACTATCCTCCTGGTCTCAGAAGAGACATGCTGCTTCGTCGGGCTCGCCCTTAACCTGAACTGCGTGTTTGTGCTGCTCCTGCTATTGATCAGGGCCGCGACCCGATATTGCCAACACAATGATCCGCTTGGGGGTTTGCTAACGGAGCCATCAACAATTCTACTGAGGAGAGCCGCCGGCATGTTTGCCCTTCAGTGGAGCCTCGCTGCCTGATGACTGCTGCGTGTGACGGTCGCATCCCTGAAGTACGGCCTCCTACAAGAGTCGATGGCTGCATCGGCGTGTTCAAAATTTCGATTTTTGGCCGATTTGTTTATGATCGGCCCGTACTTGAGCTGCTCTGCTGGAAATTTGACATCCGTTCCCAGCTCCGTATCCTCGTATGTCATCCATCTATGTCTATGTGCCCCCCGAGCCGATTCTGTCAAGTAATTGATGGTATCGGCTCTTCAGGCATCCATTGGATCAATGCTGAACACAGACGAAGGTATGTTGAGGATAATTTCGGCCGATTGCCAGAATCGGCCTCCTTTTTTGTTGCAATGCTTGACGATGGTTTGCAACCTCTTGGATTTCCACTGTGGCATGTTGGAGATAAGATCCTTTACTTTTCATTTTTTGAGGGCCGATCGCAGGGATCGGCCTTGCCACGTATGTCCAAAGTCTTGGACGTGCTATTCCGTTAGGCCGGTGGATAAAACCAGCCTTACCCCATTCTTCGAGGCTTCGATGCGCTCACAACCCTCTAAACTGATCCCAGAGCGGCTCTTGGTCATCTGCTTCCCACACGCTCATGGCGGCTAATGATATCTCGATTGAGTCATCCGCTTGAACGACTTCCACTTCATCTCCGTCCCACTGTATGATGCATTGATGCATTGTAGACGGGATACAACAGTTAGCATGAATCCAGTCCCTTCCAATAGGACGGCATAATTGCTTTTGCTGTCAACGATGAAGAACGCGGTAGGTATGGTTTTCCGGCCCACAGTAAGCTCTACATTCAGAACACCTTTCGCTTCTGACGCCTGGCCGTTGAAGTCGCTTAATGTGATGTTGGTCTTGATCAGATCGTCGCTGGAATGCCCTAAACGACGTAGCATGGAATACGGCATTATGTTGACTGCCGCTCCGGTATCAACCAACATCTTGCTGATAGGCTGCCCATTGATGTAACCCTTCAAGTATAGGGCTTTCAGATGCCTGTAGCTTCTATCTTGTGGCTTTTCAAAAATAACTGGTCGTGGACCGCAGTCGAATTGAGCCACTGAAACTTCCTCGTCGCTTGGAGCGCGAAACTCTGACGGGAGTATGAATACCATGTTTGTACCAGCCGATGCATCTGCATCGGTATCAGCCGATGCCTGTGCATCGGCTTTCGCCTGTTTGGGGCGCCATACTTTCTTTGGCGGGCGCGCCTTCGTCTCTACTGTTTGCTGGATTTTCGCGGCCAGATCGGGCCGCCCTCTTCTCTCAACGTGTACAGTCATGTGCCTCGGCTTCTTCCGGTTTCGCGGCCGCACCACGCACGAGAATGTTTGAGTCCATCGGGGCACCACCTTGGTCGGTGATACCTATCTTCTTCTCCATCCGACTCCTCGAAGTCTTCTTCTTGAGATGACTCAGCTCGTTTACTCGAGGTGGGAAGGGTCCTAGACGCTCGAACACTGAAACTTCGTTGTCCTTCTCCTTTGCTGTTGTGCATTTGGGCAGTTCTCGATTGTTGGCAATCGGCTCATTCCTGAGTCCCAGCAATGTTTGAAGAAGGGACAGTTCCAGTGCTTGTCCACGTTGTCTTGCTCCTTTGACCTCCCTCTGGCGCGACGTTCGTACCCGTCGTCGTTCCTGTCATGCTGACGATACCTCCTGTTTGCATCAGACCGATGATATCCTTCATCGTCGTTGTCGTAGCGGCGACGTCGGTCGTACTGCTGTTCATATTTGCTGAGGAGATGCACGGATAATGGGCGTGGATACCGTATGTTTCTCACCTCCTCCTCGGTCAGGTATCGTCTATCGTCGTCTTGGGGCCGGTCGCGTGGAACGGCCTCCTCTTTATCCCCACGAGAGTGGCTGCTTTGCTTGTCCGCGCCATGGCGAATCACGAACCTGCCATATTGGCATCGAAAGAGAACCCTGGTTCTCTTATGGAGTGGTGAGATCACGTGACGCCATGCGACGGACACGTGTTTCCTCTGAGCTTGATGTTGCGATAACGGGTCGTCTCGAGGAGCCGATGAGTTCGGCTTACAGATGGCTTTCAGCTCATCGTATTTCTTCTTGTGCTCCGCAGGGAGATCCTTGTATGTGATCTGCTCCTCTGCCATCTCGTATGTCGGTGTTGACGTGGATGTTGCAGAAGAGGTCCCACCGGGCGTGCCAGAATGTGTTACCCTCCAAAACCCCCGTGGGCTGGCTAAGTAACACGAAGAGCGCCTAGGGCCGCAGTGGATCCCTGGCACCTTGCGTCGTCCCGCAAATCTTCGGCGCGCGTCTGGCGGTTGCACAGGCGTGCCACGACATACCTGGTCAAGAAGGTGTTAGTGCTTCGATTGTTCCTGCATGGTAGACACGTGCACATTAAATACGAGCCTTATCGGCTCTCAGGTTTCCCTGTGGATCGGCTCAAAGAGCCGATCGCCCCATGGTCCTTGATGGATTAGCAATGGCATGGGGATCCTGCTTGATCAGGACAAAGCTAAAGCGATCCACGACAGTTTAGGGTTTTCACCGCATAATGGAACGTCCTACGTGCGATCGGGCCTAGCAGCTACGAGAGACGATGCAAACTACCCCTACGAGAGGCCTAAAAACCAACATAACGTTGATCCCCGGAACATCCCTCGGGACGGTAAACAGCATCTAACGCACCACCGGATCCTCCGACCCCAGCATAAGGCCTAACTATGCAGATATTAAACTAATCCTTGAGATGCAAGGAGCAACTATAACGGATCGGATCTACTAAGCATGATCAAGCAAGATGCTGCCCTTACGTCTGGATAGACGTAAGGGCAGCTAGATATGCAAGGGTTGCACTACGATAGCATATTACGTGAAGAACAATGCTAACCCTAACACATCTAATGATAACTACGTTGCTCGCCATCAAAAAGGCGGTACGAGCAACGCATGAACAATACTAAGCCTTACGCTGCCTAGATCGCGAGATGCGATCTAGGCAGCATGATGCTTACCGGTAGGAACCCTCGTAGGAAAGGGGTGGCGATGCGCCGAGATTGGTTTGTTTTGGTTGAACGGTGATTGTCCTCCTTTTCCGATAACCCTAGATACATATTTATAGTCCAAGGGACTTTCTAATTGAGGCGTGCACCTAACCGTGCACGGGCCGGACTCTATCTTCTTAATCTACATTACAACGCGATCTAATATATTACAGATACATGGGCAGCTAAGCCCAAACTCTCAGCGCAAGGCGCTTGATGATGCTCACGTACTCTAAGCCCATCTTCGCTTACGGCCCATCTCCCGATTAAAAGAAGAAGATGAAGCCAAGACAGCGTTTATCACACCTTACGGCGTGTTTTGTTATAAAACAATGCCCTTTGGTTTGAAAAACGCGGGAGCAACGTATCAGCGGATGATGCAGAAGTGCCTAGCAACACAGATTGGTAAAAATGTACAAGTCTACATTGATGATGTCGTAATAACATCAAAGAAGGGGTCAACTCGATCGAAGATTTGAAGGAAACCTTCGACAACCTCGACAAGTTGTCTCAAGCTGAACCCGACAAAGTGCTCCTTTGGAGTTCCCGCAGGAGAACTCCTCGGTTTCTTAGTATCAGCAAGAGGGATTGAAGCCAACCCTGAAAAAATCCAGGCCATAGTGACCATGAGAAAGCCAACAAAGTTGAAAGAGATACAACAGCTAACGGGGCGAGTCGCAGCTTTAAGCAGATTCGTCGCCAGGCTAGGAGAAAAGGCGCTACCGTTCTATGCATTGATCAAACAAGGGGAAAAATTTCAGTGGAACGAAGAAGCAGATAGAGCCTTCGAGAACCTTAAGCGGGCAATTTCGACACCACCGATATTAGTGGCGCCTAAAGAGAAAGAACCTCTCCTCTTATATATTGCAGCCACACCTCAGGTGGTCAGCACAGCCCTAGTAGAGAGAGAAGAAGAAGGCAAGCTTCATGGAGTTCAAAGGCCAGTATATTTCATCAGCGAAGTACTGTCGCCTTCAAAACAGCGGTACCCAATATCAGCGGCATATGGAGTATTCACGACAGCAAAGAAAACTGCGACACTATTTTTCGGCGCACCCGATAATAGTGGTCAATGAAGCTCCCTTGTCAAATATACTGAACAACCCGGAAGCTACGGGTCGTGTCTCCCTTTGGGGAATAGAACTTTCTCCTCGGGACATCACGTATGAAAAAGAAAAGCAATAAAATCGCAGGTTTTACCAGATTTCATTGCAGAGTGGATGGAACTACAAAACACGGGGCCTCCAGATTTATCGAGAACTTGGACCATGAACTTCGACGGGTCCAAAAGGTTGGAAGGTGCTGGAGCAGGCGTGATATTGGTATCACCTGAAGGCGATAAGTTGAAATATGTTTTGCGGATGACGTTCCCAAACGCATCTAACAATGAAGCAGAATATGAAGCTCTCATACACGGGATGAAGATGGCGAAAGCTTGCGGTGCAACCCGATTGAAAATCTTCGGCGACTCACAATTGGTGGCACAGCAAGTTATGAACCAATGTGATGCAGTCAATGAAAGTATGATAGCATACAAAGAGGTGTACAATGAGCTGGAGAAATTATTTGATGGTTGCGAGGTAAACCACATCAGCAGGATGAGTAACGATGAAGCCGACGTTCTTGCAAACATCGGGTCACAGTGTCTCGCGATTCCTCCGGGCGTGTTTTGGGAAGAGATAAGCGAGAGATCAACAAAGCCAGCAAAAACAAAGAAGGAGAAGAAAGAGAAACCCTCGAGTATAACCAAAGACACAACAGAAGAAGAAGAAGAGCAAGAGCTAGTCATGATGGTGCAAATTCCATGGATGCAGGTTTACATATCATACATCCTAAGGAAAACAATACCCGACGATCCAGTTGAAGCAAGGCGAATAATTAGGAGATCAAAAGCTTTTACTGTGATAAAAGGGGAGCTGTACAAACGAAGCATCTCGGGCGTGCTACAGAGATGTGTTACACCCGAAGAAGGAAGAATCATCCTGAAAGATGTGCATGAAGGAATATGCGGTCACCACGCGAGTAGTCGAGCTATCGCGGCCAAAGTTTTCAGAGCAGGATTTTACTGGTTAACGGCAATAGAGGACGCGAAGGAAATAGTGAGAACCTGCGACGCGTGCCAAAGATTTGCCGCCAAACCTCACTCTCCCGCAGCAGAACTTATGCCAATCCCACTATCTTGGCCCTTTGCTCAATGGGGCCTCGACATGGTGGGAAAACTACACAAAGCTTCGCCAGGAGGTTATGAGTATATGCTTGTTGCTGTCGACAAATTTACAAAATGGATCGAAGCAAAGCCGATAAATTCACCGGACGGTGCGTCGGCGATTAAGTTCGTGAAAAGCATCGTCTTCAGATTTGGAGTCCCTCATAGCATCGTCACAGACAACGGCAGCAACTTTACGTCCAAGGAGTTCAAAGCATACTGTGCAGAAGTGGGCATTAAGTTGAGTTTTGCGTCTGTCGCACATCCACAGACCAATGGACAAGTCGAAAAGCCAATGGCATCATCTGCAATGGTATCAAGAAACGCCTGCTAGGCCCACTGGAAAAAGCTCGGCATACTTGGCCGGAGGAGCTGCCAAGTGTGTTGTGGAGTATCCGAACAACACCAAATACGGCGACACAGGAAACGCCGTTTTTTCTGGTCCATGGAGCCGAAGCAGTCCTGCCGATAGAAATCGAGCATGATTCCCCAAGAGTTACAGAATATAATGAAGAAATCTCGAGAAAAGCCTTGGAGGACGACGTCGATGCACTTGACGAAGCTCGAGACGAAGTTCTGTCGCGAGTCGCTAAATATCAACAGGACCTGAAGAATTACCACAGTCGAAGATTGCGGCCAAGATCTTTTCAAGTTGGTGATTTAGTTTTGCGACTCAATCAAAAAAGTCATGAAAAACTCGAGTCACCATGGCTTGGACCCTACATCGTCACAGAAGTCATCGAAGGAGGAGCATACAGAATCAAGGACAAGAAGACGGGGAACGTTGAGCCAAATCCTTGGAACGTGGCGCAGCTCAGGCGTTTACGCCTAGATAGCGAAATATAGTCTCCTCTGTAAACATACAATGTACTGAAACGCCCGCGAGTTTTCAGACGCACTCTTTTCCTTTTTCGGGGCACCGAGTGGGGCCGGGAAAGGTTTTTAATGAGGCGGGCTTGCGGTGCTGCAATATAATAAAAATAGTAAAGATATACTTCTTATTCGTCGACACACTCGGGGGCTCTACACCTTCAAATATCAAAACAGACAAACTCGATTTACTGAAAAATATTTCGCCTTGGTACAATAGTACCTCGCCAAATACATAAATCGGAAGCTGGTAATGATTAAATATAGTACACACGTCAGAAAATCTCATCACTTTGGTCCAAAAACCCGACAAACAAAAATATAGAACTTCGACACCAAGATCCTGCAGTCCATCAAGATGTTTTATTACAGCACAAGAAGAAATCTTTGAAAGAGAAAAATAGTACAAACTCTAGCCAAAAGGCTCGGGGGCTCCAACAATATAGAGCATTCTGCGATATACAACAAATTTTTCGACAAAGTTTTACAAATCAGTCAGAACCTAAAATAGTATCTATTGACAAGCCTCTGGTTGTTTTATGCTCAGCATAAGATCCCTTGACGAAGAATTCTGAATCCATCCGAAGAAGCTCATCTATCATCGACTCGGCCACAGGAGTCACCATCTCATTGATTGCATCAATATTATTCTTCCGCCGCGTTTTCTTCGCCAGGCAATCAACGACAATCTTCGTCAGGTCTAACTTTGGATGGCAAATATGTATCATAATCATGGCAAATCTTGCTCCGGCGGTCAGTTGAGCTCGCACAAAATTATGAATACGAGGAGCATCTCTGAAGGCCTCCAGTAAATTGGGAAGAGTTGTCGGTACTTCATTTCGAGGAAACAAAGTCTTGAAAACAAGGGTCAATGTGGTCGTGCAAAAACTGAGAAATTCGCGCACTTGGCAAGCACGATCTTGGAACCTGACAATTTGCTGGGTTCGTTCAGGAGTGGCCCAAAATAAACAGCCATGGTTAAGGGAAAGATTGACAAGAAGATTCGTCCTCTCATTCACTCTTTGATCCTCGGCGGCAGCATCAAGAACCGAGCCTATTAGGCAACAAAGCAAGAAATTTGGAAGAAAGCACAGTAAAATAAAGAAGAGGCACCATAAGGTTGGAGGTACATACCTAACATATCAGTGCTAGCTTCCAACATTAGTTCAAGCATGCTATTTTCTCGGGTAGCAGCTCCCTCTGCTTCCAATACAGCAGCATCTTTGGCAGCCATAGCCTCTTTGGCTTGACGAAGAGCAAGCTCTTCTTGTTCAGATGCTTTCCGAGATTGTTCCATCATTGCCAAAGTTTGTTTCTTCATGGATTGAAGTTGTTGTCGAAGTTCTTGTAAATCTTCCGACACAGGTTTGCTTGAAGAACCTTCAAGGAGATTATCATCGGTTTTTACCTTCTTCGAGAAGGAAGACGCAGGCACAGCGTCGGGAGAGCAAGGGTTGGTTGAATAATTATCAAATATTAACTGGAAAAGAAAATCCCAGGATCAATGATAGTACCAAGAGGAATTTCATTGCTTTCTAGAAAGTTTACATGGTCATTACAAACGAAGTTCTCCAAAAGGTCTAACAGAATAATTGTCGCCAAGGCTAGAATGGCGACAACAGCAAAAGAAATAAAGAAAGCAAAAAGTAGAAAAGGCAAAGGCATTCAATTAGACCTCCGGCTTTGACGAGCGAGTCGAAGATGGCTTGATCCCGAGATAGGCCAGGATTTTCTTCGTGTTCAGCTTTGCCGCCTTGATCAATGATCGCCACTTTGTTTGCTCTATCTGCTCCGTGTCGCCAACTTTGGCCCAGTCAATAGTCTGTTGACTGTCAGCAACTAGGGCAACGGTGCTTTCAACGGCAACCTTCATGTTCTCATGGCGCATCTTCAGCCCAAGATCTTCGGGAGGATTAAAGCACTTGGCAAGACCAAGGAAAGTCGCGGGCTCCTCTTTCTTCGGGAAGAAGTAGGGGAAAAGCTTCGACAACCCCGCCCTGGCTTCATCCATGCCTTCACGCGCTTCCGTCCCATGAAATTCAAGGAATGAAACGGCGTCAAGAAGAGAATCATTGTCGGGATCTTCAAGTTCAAATTCTTGAGAGGTCCTATCTGTCAAAATAAAAATAGAAAATTTGATCAGCAAACAAGTGCAAACAAGAAAAATCCAAAGGATATGAAATGGTGCAGATACTTACTGACAAAGCGACGATTTTGTATCCTTATACGTTTGGTGATCGCCGCTTCGCGAGCAGATTGCGCAGTTATGTGCTCGCTTAGCGAAGTCTCGGCATCATGCAGACGTTTCCGAAGATCTTCGACACCAGCAGCATCAGCCTTAGCTTTGTCAGCTTCTTGCCTAGCTTCAACAGCATCCGACTCGGCCTTCTTACGAGCCTCCTCACTTTGCTCTAATTTTTGAGCAAGTGTATTGGCACGTTCGTTGACCTCCGCCAGTTTTTCTGCCAAGAAAGTTAAAAACGTCGACAACAAGATAGCAAGAAAGCACAAGCAAAAGAGAAGTAACGAAGCATTACCTTCAGTTTTGCTGGCATAATCACGGTACCCAATGAATTGAGCACCAATGCGAAGAAGCTCTTTGATCGTAGGCTATCAAAGAAGGACAAAGAAAGAAAATGTCGGCATGGGAAAAATGATGGCACTTAGAAGTAAATGAAGAAAATATAGACAAACAAGATATTAACAACTTACATCATCCAAGAGAGGGTTAGAAGAGCTACTCGATTGAAGAGTAGGCTCCGGGATTGTTTCAACCCTTGCCCTTTTTGGTGAAGGGACAAGGGGGCTTGAAGGAGGAGTAGCAGCGCCGACGTTCTGTTGAGGAGGCGAAGTTTCTTCTCCTTCAACTGGCGTCTCCGAGGCGACTAATGTATGTGACGTACTCGTTCGAGCAGCCACATCAGCAGTTGGTACTTCTTCTTCATCATCACTACGAGTAAATGTCGACAATATAAAAAGCAAGATAGACAAAAATCTTCAAGTACAAATAAACAGAGAAAGGGTACTTACGAACTGATGAGAGTCTCGAGGTATGGATCATAAGCTGCCTTTTGGCGAGAAGGAACAGCTTCTTCGGCCTTGGAGGTGCCGGAATCTTCGGCATCATTCCTTTTCCTTTTGTTCTTTGGAGAAACAGCAGGAGGAGGAGATTGTGCCGACGCAGTGGCTTCAGAGGCATCCTCCTTTTCGTCAGATCCCGCAGATTTTCGAGATTCTGCGGGTTCATTTGCAAAAGAGGGGGCATCTTGGTTATCGTCGGAGATAACGGCCCTTTCTTCGACTTCCCCACCTTCAGGAAGAGGAGGAAGTGAAACAAGATTTGGGTGGTCCTGTATAAAAAGAAGGAAGGATGTCAGAAAGGAGTAACAACACAAATAGCAAGGCAATAACAAATTACGCGACAATGTTTACCTTAGGAAGTGCATTGGTGGCGCTGTATGGTTTTACGCGATAAGTGGAAGGGATAGAGTCTTTCTTCTTGAGAGATGAAATTTTTCGGATAAGCCTATCCAAATCCTTGACTTCCAGATTCGTCGACAAGCGATCTGTGTCTTCATCGCCAGCATAATTCCAGAAAGGGTTTTTGCGAGCCTGAAGAGGCTGCACTCTAGTCCTAAGGAAATACGCCGTAATTTGGATGCCTGATAATTCTTTTCCACGAGTATTTTGCAACTCATGGATGCGAGTCATCAGGGCCTCTGTTCTTTCTTCCTCGGTAGCTTCTGCGTCCCAAGAACGGCGGCGAAGGATTTTCTCGGCACCGTCAAAAGGAGGAATGTTGTCTTCGGCGCATCCATGGTTTTCTTCACGAATATATAACCACTTCTTGCGCCACCCTTGAACGGAGTCAGGGAGTTTGACGTCGAAGTAGTTGACAGAGGAGCGAACAGAAATAACAACGCCGCCTATATTATAGGCGACATTGGCAGAGCCATTACGGCGACAGAAGAAAATGCGCTTCCATAATGCCCAGTTAGGCTGGACACCAAGGAAGGCTTCGCAGAGGGTGATGAAGATAGAAATGTGAAGGATAGAGTTGGGCGTGAGGTGGTGAAGTTGGAGACCATAAACATAAAGTAACCCCCGAAGAAAAGGGTGAATGGGGGCGGAAAGACCGCGGATGAGGTGATCAACAAAACTTACCCGATACCCCATTGGAGGGGTTGGGTAGCTTTCTTCACTGGGGAAGCAAACCGCTTTGGGTTTCTTGCTAATCCCCAGCTTCTTCAAGAGATTCAGGTCCTGGTTCGTGATCTTGGACCTCTCCCACTCCGCGGCTCCTAGATCCGCGGCAGCCATCGATGAATCGGGTGTGCTGTGCCTGGTCAAGCGACGCGGTGGCATCAACAATGGCGGAGAAGTGTAGCTGCGAAGAGAAGAGCTTTGAGAGCTGAGGAGCGCAGGAGGAAGTTTTGCAGAGGAAAGCAGGGGAACGGCGCGAGCGGAAGTGTTCGAGGAAGAAGAAGGGGATCTTATATAGAGGTGCGGTGAAGCGGCGGACCGTTGGATGGAAAAAGAATGCAGGAGATGATCACCACGTGGAAACAAGGGTAAAAAGGTATTTTAACATTGACGAGGTTACAGAACGTGTGCCAGAAAAAGGGGAGAACATGTGTCCCCCACTTGCACGACGTGTCCGTTAGATCAGGAATTGGGACCCACAAGGCAGCGAAAGAAGCGGTAATGGTCAGTTTCCAAAATAGAAATCGTGGCTATCATCAGCAATGACGTCGTCAAGATAAAAGAAAAGCTCGACTATGAGGTTTCAAAAGTTTATCGACAACATAAGATTATCTCGGGAGCCTTTGATCAAATACAAGTTTTTGCCCAAACGCTCGGGGGCTACTTTGGAAAAAAGAAAATTCGAGTCTGACAAGATAGAAATGGCGAGAGCCTATGATCAAATACAAGTATTTGTTCATAGCCTCGGGGGCTACTCCCATCGGGAGATGCTGATACGTCTCGACGTATCGATAATTTCTTATGTTCCATGCCACTTTATTGATGATACCTACATGTTTTATACATTATATGTCATATTTATGCATTTTACGGAACTAACCTATTAACAAGATGCCGAAGTGCAGTTCCTGTTTTCTGCTGTTTTGGTTTCAGAAATCCTAGTAACGAAATATTCTCGGAATTGGACGAAATCAACGCCCGGGTTCCTATTTTGCCGGAGCATCCGAACACCCGAGAGCGCGGAGGGCCCTGGTGGGCCCAGATGACATGGTGGCGCGGCCCAGGGCCAGCGCGCCACCCTGGTCTCGTCGCCTCGTTGACCCTCTGCGCCGCCTCTTCGCCTATATAAAGCCCCCGCAAAAACCCTTACGGAGGAAGCCACGATACGAGAAAAGTTCCGAGCCGCCGTCATCGCGAAGCCAAGATGCAGGGGACGGGAGTCTCTGTTCCGGCACCCTGCCGGAGGGGGAAGTGCCCCCGGAAGGCTTCTCCATCGACACGCTGCCATCTCCACCGCCATCTTCACCACCGCTGCTGCTCCCATGAGGAGGGAGTAGTTCTCCATCGAGGCTCGGGGCTGTGCGGTAGCTATGTGGTTCATCTCTCTCCTATGTGCTTCAATACAATAGTCTCATGAGCTGCCTTACATGATTGAGATTCATATGATGATGCTTGTAATCTAGATGTCATTATGCTAGTCAAGTGAGTTTTACTTATGTGATCTCCGGAGACTCCTTGTCCCACGTGTGTAAAGGTGACAGTGTGTGCACCGTGTGGGTCTCTTAGGCTATATTTCACGAAGTACTTATTCACTGTTGAAGAGCGTAGTGAAGTGCTTATTTATATCTCTTGATGATTGCAATGTGTTTGTATCACAATTTATCTATGTGCTACTCTAGTGATGTGTTATTAAAGTAGTTTTATTCCTCCTGCATGTGTGCAAAGGTGACAGTGCGTGCACCGTGTTAGTACTTGGTTTATGCTATGATCATGATCTCTTGTAGATTGCGAAGTTAACTATTGCTATGATAATATTGATGTGATCTATTCCTCCTACATATGCATGAAGGTGACAGTGTGCATGCTATGCTAGTACTTGGTTTAGTCGTTTTGATCTATCTTACACTTAAGGTTACTTAAACATGAGCATTATTGTGGAGCTTGTTAACTCCGGCATTGAGGGTTCGTGTAATCCTACGCAATGTGTTCATCATCCAACAAAAGTGTAGAGTATGCATTTATCTATTCTGTTATGTGATCAATGTTGAGAGTGTCCACTAGTGAAAGTCTAATCCCTAGGCCTTGTTCCTAAATACTGCTGAGTTACTGCTTGTTTACTGTTTTACTGTTACTACTGCTGCAATACTACCACCATCAACTACACGCCAGCAAGCTATTTTAGCACCGTTACTACTGCTCATACTTATTTATACCACCTGTATTTCACTATCTCTTCGCCGAACTAGTGCACCTTTTAGGTGTGTTGGGGACACAAGAGACTTCTTGCTTTGTGGTTGCAGGGTTGCATGAGAGGGATATCTTTGACCTCTTCCTCCCTGAGTTCGATAAACCTTGGGTGATCCACTTAAGGAAAACTTGTCTGTTCTACAAACCTCGCACTTGGAGGCCCAACACTGTCTCAGGAAAGGAGGGGAACGTAGACATCATCCCCGATAAATATAAAAATATCGAGAAGGATTATAAATATAGCGGCAAGGAATACTAATATGTGGAGCCTACACCCAAGCACAAGTCCTTGGCTGTAGCCTCGGGGGCTACTCCCATCGGGAACTGTTCGCGTGCCCGATGAATTTTATCAAAAGAAAGAAGTACGAGTGAGTATATTTCGAGTTATACAGATAACTCTACATATACTCCCATCGGGAAGACAAAAAAAGTCATCAAATATGACTCGATAAAATGTGCTATTCCAGCAGTCGAAAAGCACTCGACAAAATATTCTCAGAGCGCTAAAAGTCGCGAATACATCTCTGAATGCCGCAAAACTTTGCGAAGGTAAGACCCCAGATCCGTTCTGAGCGGCGTGGCACCGTCTCTGACGGCGGATTGCTACTATTTTCCGTATCAACAGATACGAAGAAAAATCCTAACGGACGCGTTAGGTACCCGATAAAATATGGGGACTCGACGAATGGTAAGACCTTAAGCGGCACTGTCGAAGTTTACACCAGTATCCCGAGATCATGTCAGGACGTGATCTTGAAGTAGGTTTTTGCGGATTGCCACTAGAGCAGTTAACTAGTACCTGATCCGTCAGATGAACTAGCCCCAACTACCGTATCCCTGTACAACATAATATTTACATATCGAAAGATTATGTAATGAGTAAAATTGGAGATTTTCCTTGATTCTTCGATTCAAGAAAAATCTCGGGGGCTACTGACATAGGCATCCCCAATGGGCCTGCCAAAGATGGTACCCGGGGTTTATTCAAGGCCCAAGACCCGAAGAATAAGAAGACTTGGAAGCCCATTTAGTGTTAAGGAAAGATAGTTTGTATTAGGAAAGATAGAGATTTGTAATCTTACGGGTTGAAACCCTCTCGAACTCTGTAACTTGTGTATTACGAAACCCTCGGCTCCGCCTCCTATATAAGGGGAGTCGAGGGACAAAGGATCGAATCTACTGTCAACATAACCCTAGTTTTCATAATCGTCGAGTACTTTTTGCCTGAACCTTCGAGATCTACTTGCCCTCTACTTCTAGCAAAACCCTGGTCTACAATCTGTAGGCATTGACAGGTTAATCCTTTGTCAATGCTACCAACATAATCTTGATCAACATTATTGTAAAGCATATGAGATGAATGGAGTGATCTGAACAAAAGATTGCTAACAAAGATAATGACTAAGCAAATGAATCATATAGCAAAACTTTTCATGAATAATACTTTCAAGACAAGTATCAATAAGACTTGCATAAGAGCTAACTCATAAGCAATAAATTCATAGTAGAATGCATTGAAGCAACACAAATGATGATTAAGTTTCAGCAATTGCTTTCAACTTGTAACATGTATATCTCATGGATATTTGTCAACATAGAGTAATATAACAGGTGCAATAAGTAAACATGTAAGAATCAATGCACACAGTTAAAACAAGTGTTTGCTTCTAAGATAGAAGGGAATGGTTAAACTGACTCAACATAAAGTAAAAGAATGGCCCTTCGCAGAGGGAAGCATGGATTACTATTTTTGTGCTAGAGCTTTTGTTTTGAAAACATAGAAACAATTTTGTCAACGGTAGTAATAATTCATATGTGCTATGCATAATACTTCCTACAAGTTGCATGTCTCATGCATAGAGTACCAATAGTGCTCGCACCTTGTCCTACTATCTCGGAAAACACGGATTCTCATCGCATAACATATGCTTCAACCAAGTGTCACAAAGGGGTACCTCTATGCCGCCTGTACAAGTGTCTAAGGAGAAAGCATGCATTGGATTTCTCGCTTTTGATTATTCTCAACTTAGACATCCATACCGGGACAACATAGACAACAGATAATGGACTCCTCTTTTTCATGCTTAAGCATTCAACAATAGTTAATATTCTCATAAGAGATTGAGGTTGTATGTCCAAACTGAAACTTCCACCATGATACATGGCTTTAGTTAGCGGCCCAATGTTCTTCTCTAACATATGCATACTCAAACCATTTGATCATGAAATCCATTTTCTTCAGACAAGACGAACATGCATAGCATCTCACATGATATCCAACAAAGGTAAAGTTGATGGCGTCCCCGGAAAACATGGTTACCGCTCAACAAGCAACTTATAAGAATTAAGACACATAACTACATATTCATTACCACAATAGTTTTTAAGCTATTTGTCCCATGAGCTATATATTGTAAAGGTAGAGGAATGAAATTTAAAGGTAGCACTCAAGTAATTTACTTTGGAATGGCAGAAAATACCGCATAGTAGGTAGATATGGTGGACACAAATGGCATGGATTTTGGCTCAAGGTGTTTGGATGCACGAGAATCATTTCCTCTCAGTACAAGGTTTGGGCTAGCAAGGTTGTTTGAAGCAAACACAAGTATGAACAGGTACAGCAAAACTCACACAATAACATATTGCAAGCATTATAAGGCTCTACACTGTCTTCCTTGTTGTTCAAACACTTCACCCGAAAATATCTAGACTTAGAGAGATCAATCATGCAAACCAAATTAAACAAGCTCTACAGTAGTTCTCCATTAATAGATTAAACTACATGATGTAAGAGCTTAAACATGATCTATGAGAGCTCAAACAATTGCCAAATTTAACAAACCATATGCAGCATTTTCCAATTCCAACCAAATAACAATTTAACGAAGCAATAAGCTTTCGCCATGAACATTAAAGCACAATTAAGAACACAAGTGTTCCATAAGAAAAAGCGGAGCGTAATATCTCCAATATAAGAATGGCGAGATCCAACTTTATTCAAAACAAAACAAAAATAAAAACAAACCGACGCTCCAAGTAAAGAACATAAAAATGTGACGGAATAAAAATATAGTTTCACTAGAAGTGACCTGATAATGTTGTCGATGAAGAAGGGGATGCCTTGGGCATCCCCAAGCTTAGATGCTTGAGTCTTCTTAAAATATGCAGGGATGAACCACCGGGGCATCCCCAAGCTTAGACCTTTCACTCTTCTTGATCATAGTATATCATCCTCTTCTCTTGACCCTTGAAAACTTCCTTCACACAAACTTCAAGCAAACTCATGAGAGGGTTAGTGCATAACCACAAATTCACATATTCAGAGGTGACACAATCATTCTTAACACTTCTGGACATTGCACATAGCTTCTGAAAGTTAATGGAACAAGGAAACTCATTCAACATAGCAAAAGCGGCAATGCGAAATAAAAGACAGAATCTGTCAAAAACAGAACAGTCCGTAAAGATGCATCTGGACTGGGCACTTAACTTGCTCAAATGGAAAAACTCAAAACTAATGAAAGTTGCGTACATATCTGAGGATCACGCTCGTAAATTTGCAGATTTTTTCGATTTTTTTACAGAGACTTGTGCCAGAATTCGTGACAGACAGCAATGCTGTTTCTGCGCAGCGATCCCAAATATAACATCAACTTTAACATAGAAACTTTACTTGGCACAAAAACATGATAAGGAGAGGTTGCTACAGTAGTAAACAACTTCCAAGACTCAACAAAACAAAAATTGCTGTAGTAAAATAAACACATGGGTTATCTCCCAAGAAGTGCTTTTCTTTAACGCCTTTCAGCTAGGCGCAGAAAGTGCAAATCAAGTAACATCAAGAGATGAAGCATCAACATCATTATTTTTCTTGCAAACACAACTTGTTGCAGAGGGTACTTTAGGTGCTCCATTATCTAAATTTTCTATGGTGGTGCTAGGGGTTTTAGCAATTTTAGGCCTATAATAATTCTTTTGTTTAGGCACTTTAGAGGCATACATGAATTTTTGCTCTTTACCCACATAAGCTTTCTCCTTATACTTGAGAGAAGAAAAGGTTGAACCCAAGGTTCCCATAGCTTTTTCAAGTTCATCAATCCTATTGGTTTGATTATCATGGACAACACAAGTTCCTAGGACACTAATTCTTTCATCAATTCCTTCTAAGGATTTATCAAGTTCATTAGTTTTATCAAGTAGCATTCCCAATTTAGTTTCAACACTTGGAAATTTTTTCTCTATGGTTTCCAATTTTTTCATAACATCCTCAAGAGAGATTTCAATTTTAACTTCATTAACAGGTGGTATTCCAACTAGACTCTCAATGATGCAACTAGCTTCTAAAGCGGGAGTACCTAGGAAATTACCTCCCGAAAGAGTATCAAGAACATACCTATTCCAACTAGATAAACCAACATAAAAGTTCCTAAGAAGGATAGTGGTGGAGTGTTTCTTAATGCACCTATGATGAGCATTACTAATTCTGTACCAAGCATCTTTAAAACTTTCTCCACCTTGTTGCTTAAAAGAACGAACTTCAACTTCAGGATTACTCATTATAACAGTAGTAAAGTAAACTAGGCAAATAAAGTAAAGACAAGTAACTAATTTTTGTGTGTTTTTGATATAGAGAGAAAGACAGTAAATAAAGTAAAGCTAGCAACTAATTTTTTTTGTGTTTTGTTTAAGTGCAGCAAACAAAGTAGTAAATAAAATAAAGCAAGACAAAAACAAAGTAAAGAGATTGGAAGTGGAGACTCCCCTTGCAGCGTGTCTTGATCTCCCCGGCAACGGCGCCAGAAAAAGAGCTGGCGTGTAGTTGACGTGGGAGTTAGAAATCTTTGGGGTGCAACTTTCTTCAGGTCCCCGGCAACGGCGCCAGAAAAAATATGCTTGATGCGCGTAGATGTACACGTCCGTTGGGAACCCCAAGAGGAAGGTATGATGCGCACAGCAGCAAGTTTTCAGAAAGAAACCAAGGTTATCGAACCAGTAGGAGCCAAGAAGCACGTGAAGGTTGTTGGTGGAGGAATGTAGTGCGGCGCAACACCGTGAAACCGGCGCCAATGTGGAACCTGCACAACACAATCAAAGTACTTTGCCCCAACGTAACGGTGAGGTTGTCAAGATACGTCTCCAACGTATCGATAATTTCTTATGTTCCATGCTACTTTATTGATGATACCTACATGTTTTATGCACATTATATGTCGTATTTACGCATTTTCTGAACTAACCTATTAACAAGATGCCGAAGAGCCAGTTGCTGTTTGCTGTTTTTGGTTTCAGAAATCCTAGTAACGAAATATTCTCGGAATTGGACGAAATCAACACCCAGGGTCCTATTTTTGCACGAAGCTTCCAGAAGACCGAAGGAGAGTCGAAGTGGGGCCACGAGGTGGCGACACCACAGGGCGGCGCGGCCCGGGCCCTGGCCGCGCCGACCTATGGTGTGGGCCCCCGTGCCGCCTCTTGACCTGCCCTGGCCTACAAATAGCCTCAGTCGCGAAACCCCCGATGCGAGAGCCACGATACGGAAAACCTTGCCGCCGCGCCGCCGCGTCCCATCTCGGGGGATTCAAGAGATCGCCTCACCCTGCCGGAGAGGGGATTCATCTCCCGGAGGACTCTACACCGCCATGGTCGCCTCGGAGTGATGAGTGAGTAGTTCACCCCTGGACTATGGGTCCATAGCAGTAGCTAGATGGTCGTCTTCTCCTAATTGTGCTTCATTGTTGGATCTTGTGAGCTGCCTAACATGATCAAGATCATCTATCTGTAATACTATATGTTGTGTTTGTCGGGATCCGATAGAGAATACTATGTTATGGTGATTATCAATCTATTGTTTATGTGTTGTTTATGATCTTGCATGCTCTCAGTTATTAGTAGAGGCTCTGGCCAAGTTTTTGCTCTTAACTCCAAGAGGGAGTATTTATGCTCGATAGTGGGTTCATGCCTTCATTGACACTTGGGACAGTGAGAGAAAGTTCTAAGGTTGTGATGTGATGTTGCCACTAGGGATAAAACATTGATTCTATGTCTAAGGATGTAGTTGTCGATTACATTACGCACCATACTTAATGCAATTGTCTGTTGCTTTGCAACTTAATACTGAATAGGGTTCGGATGATAACCTGAAGGTGGACTTTTTAGGCATAGATGCGGTTGGATGGCGGTCTATGTACTTTGTCGTAATGCCCAATTAAATCTCACTATATTTATCATATCATGTATATGCATTGTTATGCCCTTCTCTATTTGTCAATTGCCCGACTGTAATTTGTTCACCCAACATGCTTTTATCTTATGGGAGAGACACCTCTAGTGAGCTGTGGACCCCGGTCCTATTCTTTACATCGCATACAATCTACTGCAATACTTGTTTCTGTTTTCTTGCAAACAATCATCTTCCACACAATATGGTTAATCCTTTGTTACAAGCCGGTGAGATTGACAACCTCACTGTTTCGTTGGGGCAAAGTACTTTGTTGCGTTGTGCAGGTTCACGTTGGCGCCGGAATCCCTGGTGTTGCGCCGCATCACATTTTGCCACCATCAACCTTCAACGTGCTTCTTGGCTCCTCCTGGTTCGATTAAACCTTGGTTTCTTTATGAGGGAAAACTTGCCACTGTGCGCATCATACCTTCCTCTTGGGGTTCCCAACGGACGTGTACATCTACGCGCATCAAGCACTTTTTTCTGGCGCCGTTGGGGAGATCAAGACACGCTGCAAGGGGAGTCTCCACTTCCCAATCTCTTTACTTTGTTTTTGTCTTGCTTTATTTTATTTACTACTTTGTTTGCTGCACCTAAACAAAACACAAAAAAATTAGTTGCTAGTTTTACTTTATTTACTGTCTTGCTCTCTATATCAAAAACACAAAAAAATTAGTTACTTGCATTTACTTTATCTAGTTTGCTTTATTTACTGTTGCTAAAATGAATAACCCTGAAAATACTAAGTTGTGTGACTTCACAACTACAAATAACAATGATTTCCTATGCACACCTATTGCTCCACCTGCTACTACAGCAGAATTCTTTGAAATTAAGCCTGCTTTACTGAATCTTGTTATGAGAGATCAATTTTCTGGTGTTAGTTCTGATGATGCTGTTGCCCATCTTAATAATTTTGTTGAACTTTGTGAAATGCAAAAGTATAAGGATGTAGATGGTGATATTATTAAATTGAAAGTGTTTCCTTTCTCATTAAGAGGAAGAGCTAAAGATTGGTTGCTATCTTTGCCTAAGAATGGTATTGATTCATGGACTAAATGTAAGGATGCTTTTATTGGTAGATATTATCCTCCGCTAAAATTATATCTTTGAGAAGTAGCATAATGAATTTTAAGCAATTAGATACTGAACATGTTGCTCAAGCATGGGAAAGAATGAAAACTTTGGTAAAGAATTGCCCAACCCATGGACTGACTACTTGGATGATCATCCAAACCTTCTATGCGGGACTAAATTTTTCTTCGCGGAATTTATTGGATTCAGCTGCTGGAGGTACCTTTATGTCCATCACTTTGGGGGGCTACAAAGCTTCTTGATGATATGATGATAAATTACTCTGAATGGCATACGGAAAGAGCTCCACAAGGTAAGAAGGTAAATTCTGTTGAAGAAACCTCTTCCTTGAATGATAAGATTGATGTGATTATGTCTATGCTTGTGAATGGTAGATCTAATGTTGATCCGAATAATGTTCCTTTAGCCTCATTGGTTGCTCAAGAAGAAAATGTTGATGTGAATTTCATTAAAAATAATAATTTCAACAACAATGCTTATAGGAACAACTCTGGTAATAACTATAGGCCATATCCTTCTGCTAATGGTAATGGTTATGGTAATTCTTATGGAAATTCTTACAACAATAATAGGAGTGTACCCTCTGGTCTTGAAGCTATGCTTAAAGAATTTATTAGTACACAAACTACTTTTAACAAATCTGTTGAGGAAAAGCTTGATAAAATTGATATTATTGCTTCTAGAGTTGATAGACTTGCCTCTGACGTTAATCTTTTAAAATTGAAAGTTATGCCTAATAATGATATTGATAATAAGATTACTACTACAGAAAATGCCATCCAAGTTAGAATTAATGAGAATATAAGATTAATGGCTGAATTGCGTGATAGGTGGGATAGAGAAGAAAATGAAAAACTAGCTAAAGAGAATAATGTAGTAAAGTTTGGACTATTACCACCACTAGTAATGTTAATTCTTCACATGTTGTTGCACCTCCTACTATCAATGGTAAAATAATTGGTATTGGCAATGTTTCTACTACTAGTGCAAAGCGTACAAAGCTGCCTGAAATTGCTAAAACTGCTAAAGCGCTTGTGATAAAAATGCTGAAATTTTTTCCAACCCAGGAACAATGATCCCATTGCGTAGCTCATAATGATTTAGATTTTGATGATTGCCACATCTCTGAAGTTATAAAGTTCTTACAAAAACTTGCTAAAAGTCCTAATGCTAGTGCTATAAATTTAGCCTTTACAAAACATATTACAAATGCTCTCATAAAAGCTAAGAAGAAACTAAAACTTGAAACTTCTATTCCTAGAAAGTTAGAAGATGGTTGGGAGCCCATCATTAAAATGAAATTCAATGACTTTGAATGTAATGCTTTATGTGATCTTGGTGCAAGTATTTCTGTTATGCCTAAAAAGATTTTGACTTGCCACCATTGAAGAATTGTTATTTGGATGTTAATCTTACCGATAATGTTAAAAAGAAACCTTTGGGGAGGATTGATAATATGCGCATTATGGTTAACAATAACCTTGTCCAGTGTTACCCTCCAAAACCCTGACGGGCAATGGTGAGCTGAAGAGCCGGGAAGCTCCCGGGGGCCGCTTAGTGGATCCCTGGCACCTCGCGTCGTCCCGCAAATCTTCTGGCCAACGTCCTGGCGGTTGCTAGGGCGTGCCACCTGACCTAGACCCGATCAGGAAGGTGTTAGTGCTTCGATTGTTCCTGCATGGTAGACAGTAAACGTTAAATACGAGCCCTATCGGCTCTCAGGTTTCCCTGTGGATCGGCTCAAGGAGCCGATCCATGTTTCACGTTGGATTTACAATGGCATGGGGATCCTGCTTGATCAGGACAAAGCTAAACGATCCACGACAGTTTGGTTTTCACCGCATAACCGGAACGTCCTACGTGTGATCGGGCCTAGCAGCTACGGAAGACGATGCAAACCACCCCTACGAGAGGCCTAAAAACCAACATAACGTCGATTCCCGGAACATCCCTCGCAGGGACGGTGAACAACATCTAGCGCACTACCGGATCCTCCGACCCCAGCATAAGGCCTAACTATGCAGATATTAAACTAATCCTTGCAGAGCAAGGAGCAACTATAACGGATCGGATCTACTAAGTAACGAATAAGCAAGATGCTGCCCTTACGTCTGGATAGACGTAAGGGCAGCTAGGTGTCGAGGGACGGCATCGCCACGTAGATATGCACGTGAAGGCATCAATGCGAGCCCCTAAACACCTAAGGATAAATAGTACTGCTCGCCATCAACAAGGCTTGGCACGAGCGGTACAAGGTTAATGAATAAACGTATACGCCTAGATCGCTAGATGCGATCTAGGCAGCATGCTGCTGAACCCTCGAAGAAAGGGGTGGCGATGCGCCTAATTTGTGTTGGTTGAACGATGATTGTCCCCCTTTCTCGATAACCCTAGATACATATTTATAGTCCAAGGGACTTTCTAATTGAGGCGTGCACCTAACCGTGCACGGGCCGGACTCTATCTCTTAATTCTAAATTACAATGCGATCTAATATGTTACAAATACATGCCCAAACTCTTGCGCAAAGCCGCTTCAAAGACGCTCCACGTGTAATCTTCAAAGCCCATCTTCGCTTACGGCACACCTCCTGATTTGGCCAAAATCGGGTGGTAACACATGCCCTGGTTTTGATAATGATAATTGCAAAACCATCTGCTTTCTTCGAAGGGTCATGTCGTGGCAGAGCAGAACCGTCGCAGTATGTATGACGTCTTGCCTTCCCAACTTCTCTGCACGATTTGACAGTTCTGGCACCATGTCCTCGGAAACTGCTTAGGCATTAAATCGCTATATCCCCTTTTACTTGGCCACTTCCTGTGGTTTCTTTCTTCCTCCTTGCTCCACAGTAGCCATCGGCAAATCGAAAAACCCTCCTCGGTCCCCATGGATTCTTCCTCTTCCTCCGTTTCCTCTCGCACATCTCCGGTCCTCCTCTTCCGGCGAGCTCGAGCAGGAGGTCGATCTGATGGCCATCTACGAGGCCCGCGCCCCAGATGGGACGCGCGGGACTGGGACTTCTCCAACGAGTCGGAAGACGACGAACCCCTCACCGACGGGGAAGAAGACCTTCAGTTCCTCATTGACGGGGAGCTGGAAGCAACAAGCGATGACGACCTCTTCCCCTGGGAAGGGAGCTTTTCCTCCGACGAGGAGGAAGAAGAGGAGGAAGAAGACGACGACGACTCCCTCGAGGTTACCACCGGCGACGCCTCGCATGTGGTGGGATGACGGCAGCAGCGATGACGAAGAGGAAGCCGCGGAGAGGCTACGGGAGCAGCGACGAGGAGCCGTCGGCAGCAGCGCCGATAGAACTCCGAGGATGATGATGAAGGCGATGACGGCCCGTAGATTAGGATCTACTAGTGTAGGCCTAGCAGTAGTAGATTGGTCAGACCCTTCTTTTGTTCTCCCCTTCTTAAGCAATCGGCTCCTCCCTTGTAAGAAATCTGGTTTATCAATGGAGAATTTCCCCAACTTGATTTTACCGATTCTTTTTTATGCTAATTTAGCCGATTGTCAACTCGATCGATTTTAAATGAGCCGATCTCCACGCATCGATCCCCCATGATCCACTCTTCATCTTTTGACATCGGAGTGATCGCGAGTGTCGATGCTCCAGGTCAATGTCCGCGGAACCGCCGATGACTCTCAATCGGCTTCTAAAAGAGAGCATCCACGAGGCCAGTGCCCCCCGAGCCTCAGTCAGGTGAAAACAGTGATGAGGACCCGTAATTCAGACAAACAGTCCCGGGCTTGATCAACAGGCTGTTTTGGGATGCCAACTCTCTCCTAACAGCACTGCCAAACTGGCAATGAGGCAACTTTGAGCACTTGTACTAGAGTCGATGGCCGTGCATCGGCTTTGCCCCATGAGACACCTCAAACAGGATCATGACTCTTACCAGCCAACCCAGCGGGCTGGCAATCTGGTTTTGGGCAGGTGTCTACAATAGAGCCCTGGGCTTGTCACTCAATTGACTTGTATGCGGAAACTGATATTTTTGGCGACATCAGCACCATTCCTCAGACAAGCTGTGATGCAGGGCCAGCCGATTCCGAAAAAATCGGCTTCCTATAGCGAAGGATCCTTCAGGGCAAACTGCCCCCCGAGCTTCTTCCGTTCAAGTCCTGCGCCTTGCTGATCATATTGGCTCATCATCTTTGGCAGGCTGATGCAGCTCCCGGTGAGGATGTTTCCTGATGCTCTCCCCCACTTTGGTCGCAACAACCTTTGACAGTAACGCCGACCAAGTCACCACCTTAGCCAAACCTTGATCAAAACATGCCATAGCCGATCGCTTCATCATCGACTGTCCTCCTGGTCTTAGAAGAGACATGCTCCTTCGTCGGGCTCACCCTTAACCTGCACTGCATGTTCTGTTCTTGTTGTTGGCCAGGGCTGCAATCCTCCAACTTGCCGGCGACTACCAGCAGCTTAAATGAGAAAAAGGGCCGTCTCGGACGCCCAAACTGACGCTCCTGCTGGTGCTGCCATCATTTGTAATATGTTTTGTAAAGGCTAAATTTATAGCACTAGCATTAGGACTTCTAGCAAGTTTTTGTAAGAACTTTATAACTTCAGTAATATGACAATCATCAAAATCTAAATCATTATGTTCTACAGCAATGGAATCATTGTCACCAATATTTTGAAAAATTTCAGCAGTTTTATCACAAACAGTAGTTGAGCAATTTCAGGCAATTTTATGCCTTTGCACTAGGAGTAGAAACATTGCCAACACCAGTTATTTTACCATTGATAGTGGGAGGTGCAGCAACATGTGAAGAATCAACATTACTAGTGGTGGTAATAGTCCATACTTTAGCTACATTATTTTCTTTAGCAAGTTTTTCCTTTTCTTCTCTATCCCACCTAGCATGCAATTCAGCCAACATTCTAATATTATCATTAATTCGAACTTGGATGACATTTGTTTTAGCAAACCTAGCATCTTTAACTTCCTCAGGCATAACTTTCAATTTTAAAAGATCAACATCAAGAGCAATACTATCAACCTTAGAAGCAAGAATATCAATTTTACCAAGCTTTTCTTCAACGAGTTTTATTAAAGCGGTTTGTGTACTAATAAATTCTTTAAGCATGACTTCAAGACCAGAGGTACACTCTTATTATTGTTGTAAGAATTACCATAAGAATTACCATAACCATTACCATTATTAGAAGGATATGGCCTATAGTTGTTGTTACCATAATTATTCCTATAAGCATTGTTGTTGAAATTATTATTCTTAATGAAATTCACATCAACATTTTCTTCTTGAGCAACCAATGAAGCTAAAGGAACATTATTAGGATCAATATGAGATCTATCATTTGCAAGCATAGACATAATAGCATCAATCTTATCACCCAAAGAAGAGGTTTCTTCAACAGAATTTACCTTCTTACCTTGAGGAGTTCTTTCGGTGTGCCATTCAGAGTAATTGATCATCATATCATCAAGTAGTTTAGTTGCGGCGCCCAAGGTGATGGACATAAAAGTACCTCCAGCAGCTGAATCCAATAGGTTCCTCGAGGAAAAATTCAATCCTGCATAAAAGGTTTGGATAATCATCCAAGTAGTCAGTCCATGGGTTGGGCAATTCTTTACCAAAGATTTCATTCTCTCCCATGCTTGAGCAACATGTTCATTATCAAATTGTTTAAAATTCATTATGCTACTTCTAAAAGATATAATCTTAGCAGGAGGATAATATTTACTAATAAAGCATCTTTACATTTAGTCCATGAATCAATACTATTCTTAGGCAAAGAAAGCAACCAATCTTTAGCTCTTCCTCTTAATGAGAAAGGAAACAATTTCAGTTTTATAATATCCCCATCTATATCCTTATACTTTTGCATTTCACAAGTTCAACAAAATTATTAAGATGGGCAGCATCATCAGTACTAACAACAGAAAATTGCTCTCTCATAACAAGATTCAGTAAAGCAGGTTTAATTTCATAGAATTCTGCTGTAGTAGCAGGTGGAGCAATAGGAGTACATATAAAATCATTATTATTTGTGCTAGTGAAATCACACAACTTAGGGTCTGTTTGTTTGGGCTGCAGCTTTTGAGAAGCATTGTGGTGGTGGGCTGTGAAAAAGCATTCATGAGAAGCATTGTTGGAAATAGAATTTGATGTTTGGTAGGAGTGCTTTTTATGACAGTCTTTTTGGTTTTATAAGTAAAATGTCTGAAAAGCCCTTGAATGCTGAAGATGTAGTACATATATGATTTGGAACAAATTAGCTATTTCTAATTGTTTACTACAAAAATTACCACTTTTAATAACAAATTATCTCAATTTACCCTTTATTGCTAAAATAATTTTAAATATGCTTTGTATTGGAAAATTTTATAGTGTTCTTTACATCCAACAGATAGCCTAACAGGCTCGCTAATATACATCAAATCTAATATACATCAAATTAATCAGTGTCTAAACAATACATCCATCAATTACATTCACGGGCCGTGAAGCAGCATCGGTCTGTGGACAGGAAGGGCAGCAGGGCAATACCATTGATGGTGAGGATGGGGGCGAGGGCTCCACCAGCGGGGTTGGAGCTAACCTCGGAGAAGCACATGGGACAGCAGCGGATCGAAAAGGTGAACGGCGCATGTCCGACCGACCGGGGACGAATCAGGTCAACGTCTGAGCGGATGAAGATGGCGCGATCGGCAGTCTGGCCGATTCCTTTGGAGGAGGAGCGGCGCTGCGAGAGGAGGAGGTGGCCTGCTCGGCGGGTATCAGCAACGACGGCGCGACGGAGCTAGCGAATAGGACCGTCGATTCGACGCGGCGGCGTGACCGGTGGGTCCCATCGGTACTCGCCGGAGATGCACACGGGCGGACGGCGGGCGCAGGAGCTCTGCACCGCGTGCTCATCCTGGTCGGCCGTGCCGCCGCTGCTCGCTCCACGAGCTGTAGGAGGCGCGAATGGGGCGGGGAGGCAGGCACACAGCGTGAGGCGAGACGGCACGGAGGAGGCGCTTGGATGGCGGCGCGAGACGGCGGCGGCGGTGGCTACCTACTGCCGCCATGGAATAGAACGAGAGAGGAAATGTTGGGGGTGTCGGCGGGAGGGATTGGGATAGCAGTTTTCCATAGTTTTGTAGAAAGTGCGAGGACATTTCGGTCATTTTCAACCGGGAAGCGTGGGAAGCTCGGAAGCACCTCCCAGGGCTGCTTTACGCTGACGGATTATCCGGTGCATTTTGCCACGAGCGCTTTTGCCGGCGCTTTTCACTTTGTGGTGTTTGTTTGGACTTACGCTTTTCAGCCCCAAAAGCTCAAAGCAGTAGAAGCCCAAACAAACACAGCCTTAGCTATTTCAGGGAGTACCCATTATAGCAGTAGTAAAATAAACTAAGCAAATAGAATAAAGACAAGTAACTAATTTTGTGTTTTTGATATAGAGCTAGTAAATAAGACAATAAATAAAGTAACTAATTTTTGTGTTTTTGATATATGAAGCAAACAAGACATTAAATAAAATAAAGTAAAGCAAGACAAAAACAAAGTAAAGAGATTGAAGTGGAGACTCCCTTTGAACGTGTCTTGATCTCCCAGCAAACGAGCGCCGAGAAAATAGCTGTTGTCGTGGGAGGCAATTCTACGTGGTGTAACTTTTCTTGGTTCCCCGGCAACAGCGCGAAAATAGTTGATACTACTTCCAATGACATAAAGAACGAGTATATAATGATGCGAGATGGACCGGGTTCCCACTATCTACACTAGTGGTAACTCTCCAATAACAAGTGTTGGGTGAACAAATTACGGTTGGGCAATTGATAGGATTGAAATAGCATTAAGACAGAATATCAAGTCTAGTAATCATGTAGGCATGTTTTCCATATATAGTCATACGTGCTCGCAATGAGAAAATTGTACAACATCTTTTGTTCTACCAGCCGGTGAGCCGGCCTCTAGGAATCTGGAAATTAAGGTACTCCTTTTAATAGAGCATCGGACAAAGCATTAACACTTGAAAACATGTGATCCTCATATCTAAGCCTTCCCCTCCAGTTATCCCAGTTGTTGTCACTTCGGGGCCTCGGGTTCCGGACATAGACATGTGCAAACAACTTGTAGATACAATCTAAGCAATAATTATAGAGCTTAAATCTAAGATCATGCCACTCGGGCCCTAGTGACAAGCATTAAACACAACAAGATTGCAGAAACAATAACTTCACAAACTTTATAGATAGACTGATCATAATCTAACAATTCATCGGATCCCAACAAACACAACACCGATTACATCAGATGAATCTCAATCATGTAAGGCAGCTCATGAGATCATTGTATTGAAGTACATGGGGAGAGAATACCAACTAGCTACAGCTAGAACCCGTAGTCCATGGGGGAACTACTCACGGAGCATGATGGAGGCGGTGGCTGTAACAACCCAAAAATTTCAAAACAAACAAAATGAATTTCCCTAGTTCCAAATTTTGGAACCAACAAAAACTTTTATTAAAATAAGATTGATACATATAGACCTTGTTTTAAATCCTGGTGTTTTGCCATGATGAGTGTTATTATGCTTATGTGCTAAACCCTAAAACCCTAAAGTGATCAAGGAAGGTCACCAACCCAATAAAATAAAGAAGAAAGAAATCAAATAAGAAAAACCTTAAACCCTAATCTTCTCCAGAAATCATTTTAGATCTATTTTGAGAAACACAAAATAAAATAAAAGACATATGTGGGCATATAGTCCTAATAGGTAAATCTTGAACCCTACCTTTATTATTTATGCTAAATAATGGTGAACCATTGTGAACCCTACTAAACCCTAAACTTCACCCCTCTTTTCACCACCCTAGCTAAATTAAAATAAAAGGAAATTAAATAAGAAAGAGGCATATGTGCCTAGGGCTATATTTATAAAACTTCACCCTAAGCCTTTCTACTTTGCTTAGAGGTTTGGAAAACCTTCATATACCTTACCTAGTACTTATCAAACCAAATCCAAGTGGTTTCCAAAGAAAATAAAAAGAAACTAAAAATGCCATAGAGGCATATGAGAGTAACATGCAAATTTGTGAATTTTGGGAGTTTGACCTTGGGACTTGTTGTGGATGATTGGATCACTTCCATATGCCATTTCAAGACTCAACAACATCAATTGGGTCAAGCCAAATCAAATTAAAAATCAAATGCCACCTATGCATAGAGCATATGTGACACATAGCCATTTTTTCCAAAACTTGACCTAAGCACCTCTACCTTGCCAAAATGGTTGAAAACCTTACTAAACCCAAACTAATACTAAATCAACCATGAACCATGACCTTTGGTCATAGGTAAAGAAAATAAAATAAAAAGATGAAATGCACATATGTGCACATGGCCAAAAATACAAATTTGAGCCAAAGACATTATGGCTTGCCCCATTGGTTGTGTTTGGTTACTAAACACATATAAACACCTTTGGAATCAAACAAACTCAAATCAAATCAAATTTGAATGAAATATGAGCTCACATCACTAATGGTCATTTGGCCACATTATAAAATGTTCCCCACTTTAACCCCTGGTTTTTATTTTTCTTCAAACTAAACTTGGTAAACCAAAGCCATGTCATCCAAGACCATGTCAAGGTGAACAACTTTCATGTTGACCACCATACCTAATGTTGACCAGGTTGACCAGAATGCATTTGACAAGTGGAGACTTTAAAACTATGTGAAGATGACCCCCATTTTGAATCCTTGCAAACCTTCACCAAAATGAGCACCACCACCACCATTCCATCTCTATGATTATATGAATGAGATCCACCAAAGGAATTTCCAAAATTCAAAAATTAGTTTCTTGCGGCCATTGCTACAAACACTTTGCAGGGCAGCACCCAATTTGATGCCCATGCTGAGTTTTTGGTTGGACTTGGTCCAACCCTGGCCCTCCCCTGCTGCTCTGTAACACCACCACCTCTCTGGACACCAGTCCAAGCCACTGCACCCCTCTCTCTTAGTCACCATGACCAAAACCCAAACCATGCCGGCCACTTGACACACACACATGCCCCCTTCCTCTCTGGTCACCTCCACCCTGAACCTCCATGTCCTGGAGAACCCTCACCTCACCCTGCATCTGCTGGCGCAAGCCCTGGCCCAGGAGAGGACCACACCGGCCAGTCCCCGACGTGATCACCGCGTCCAGACGCGCCAGCGCGTGCACGAGCATGGCCACGGGCGCGCCAGAGCGTCGTCGCCTCTCGTCACCACTGACCTCCACTTGACCCCTCCCTTCGCACACGCACACAACAGTGTCACAGCAACCTCCCAGACACGCTCGCCTGCGCCGGAGAGTACGGCCGCCGTCGTCACCGACGAAGACTTCCGCCACGGTACTGAGCGTTCACGTCACCCGCCTGCTCGAGTCAGCGCAGACCTCCGCACGGATGCGCGTCGTGATCCACACGATCTCGGGGAACTGGGCCACGCCCTGTCAACGTCCGCACGGCGTAACCTCGCCGTCGCGTCGACCTGCCACGACTCCACCACGGTCCATCTCGGCCCCCTATAAGCCCGGCTCCCACAGACGTTCATCCCCACCCTGCATTCCTCTCTCTGCCGACCTCCTGGTCCCCTCCTCTCGCTCAGTACTCCAGGAGCCCCAATTTCTCGCGGAGCCGAGCGGTGCTGACGAGAGAAGCGAGCCGGTCGCCACCTGCGGAGCCGCCGTTTGTACCGGCAACTTCCCCATCCTCGACAACCTCCTCCTGCACCCAGCCGTTGATCGCCGAGCCAGGGTCCATGGCTCGACCCCCTACCTCGCCAGCCCACCAGTGGTCTTCCTCCGTCGACGATCGAGTTCTGATCTAACGGATCACGTCGCTCGTACCGCTTCGCGCGGTTAAGAGGCACTGACGGGTGGCCCCTCACATGTCAGCTGGCCCGCGGTGGTGAAACGTTAGTTGGGCCGGCCCAACTCGTTCCCTCTCTCCCTGGCCCATTTGTTTTCCCGCGCGAGCCCATGCGTTTGAATTGGAATTTTTCGAATTAAATCAAAATCCTCTCAGATGCTGTTTTGAAAATTAAATAGAATAAAATCTACCAAACCAAATTGAACAAACTTTATATATTTGGAAAGCTTATGAAATTATCTAAACAACCTCACTGGTCTCAAACCTAGATTATTGATAGAAATAATGTGACAAAATAAACAATGCAGGGACTTTTCTGCCTTAGATTAATTCTTAAAAATCAACCAAAAATGCTTTTGAGTTGATTCCAACTCCTATAATTCACATTTCACTTACACTAATTGTTTCTGCAAAAATATGCCATGCTTACCTTGAATGATCATGGCCTAGTTTAATTAAAGGACTTTATGGCTATTTCTAGTCAAAGATATTGTCCAAAACTATTAATAAATCTTATGGAAATATTTCTCTCATTTAAATCTTGTCATAAACAATTCAAAATAAGCTAGAGACTCTGGTCATTTAGGTCTCATATAAATTGTTGATAATATTAGATCCTTACCATGTTAAAATTAAATGGTATGAGGTGCTACACCTCATTTAAATCATTAGTATGTGGTATTAAACTATATGAGGTGTAGCCTCTCATTTAAATACTTACCCAAGGGATTCAATGAGAATTAATGACACATGTAGTAATAATCCATAGGTTCTTAGTTAAAAATATTCAATCATTTTCATAGTAGCATTTAAATTATTCAAGGCTACTTATTAAATCTTATGAGATGTAGTGGTCTCATTTAAATCTTGCCCCAACTAAGTTAATATGGGGTATAGACTATGGTCAACTTTAAACTCATATTAAATTAGTTGATGATATTAAATCATTAATCATGAGTAATAAAAAGGCATGAGGTGGTGTGCCTCATTTAAATCACTTCCCAATTAATCCTTATGAAGAGGCTGACTTTGGTCAACCTAGGTCATAGGACATTAATTGAGGAAATTAAATATTAATATTATTTAATGAGAGGAAATTATTTTCTCTCAAGAATTAAATAGAAACTCTAATTAATATTTATAATGAGAGGAAATTATTTTTCTTAAGAATAGAATTAAATCAACTCACCTAATAAGCATGTTGAGTGATAGCTTAGTAGGAGTAATTTATGTGTGTGCTTAGTCTGGTACTTAGGCTTTGTGTGGTAATTGTGTGTATTGTACCCGTATTTAGACGCTAGTACCGAGGAGTACATCGAGGAGGAGGAGGACTACTTTGAAGAGGAAGAGAACTTTGATCACTACTCCAACCAAGGCAAGCTATTATTAATGCAAGCTAGACTAATACAAGCTATACTCTTGCAAGCTAATATTCTTGCAAAGTGCAAAGCTCTACTAGAGCAAGGCACACTCCCATTACTTTATGCTTCAGGATCCCATCCCAAGTTTTATTCTTGCAAGCTTTTACTTTGATTATTATAACTTGCTTTTATAGTTAACTTTGGTCTAGAGATAGAATACTACAAGAGTATCAAATTTAGCCTAGAGCAATGAAAGCTAGATAGCACCCCTCATGAATAGTTGCTAGTGCTAATATATAAAATTGACTACTCTAGATGGGAACTTGTGAAATGAAATGACTTTGAAAACCTTGGAATGATGAGTCATTCTGAAAGATTTTGAAGGTGAATGTAGTGGTGAATGACTGGTGAATTTTACAAAAAGCGATGGTTGGGTTGGGATCGATACCATTCCAATTTGAAAGTACCCCCACAATACCCAACATGGGTAAAGGGCAACTGAAATTTATGTGCTTTAGTGGGTTCCCTCTAAACAAGCGTCCATCGGGGTTATGCCGAGGGCTGCCTCTACAAAAGAAATGATGTGATATGACGTGAATGAGGTGAATTGTCCGGCCCAAGCCCTATGCAGTTCCCAGGTTGACAGTTGGTCTTCATTGGGAGGCCAAGCTCATGGGGAGGGGTGCCTACTAGAGTATGTAAGTGAAAGGTTATGGTTGGTAGTCCGCACACGGAGTGCAGGGCCAGTTAACCCTGACGGATTATTGCAAATGTTGTGGCACAAGTGCTCGACTTCTGCAGTGTAGAAGCTGACCGAATAATAGCGTCGCGGTTATGAGGCGGTTGGAAAGGCCATCTTGTTCGTCATCAGACCAGTTTCAAAAATGTGACATATGAAGGGTGACTTGTGATTTAACTTGAAAGGGTGACTTTGACTTGAATCACAACAGAGTTGTGGGAATGACACTAATGTTCCCAGGTTAGTCTAGCGATTCAAGCATCTTTACTAAATGTTTATGAAATAAA
Source organism: Lolium multiflorum (assembly GCA_030979885.1). Taxonomy (NCBI): domain Eukaryota; kingdom Viridiplantae; phylum Streptophyta; class Magnoliopsida; order Poales; family Poaceae; genus Lolium; species Lolium multiflorum. Next base: position 63,073 of record JAUUTY010001322.1, read on the forward strand.
CTTGGCTTTATGCAAATAAACCTGAGCTTAGCATCCTTACTATAGTCGATAGTGCCCATCGATGTGGTTTCTTGATGCGCAAGTACTCATGGCTTTGTCCCTGGCTATTCAAATGGCCAGACTATGAAGGAGAACAGCAGTACGAGGAAGATGGACAGCAGGACGTCTACGACAACTAGGATCACTCCTGACGTCAATAGTTGCCTGTGGAATAGATGGACCGCAACCGTTACTTCGCTTCCGCTATGTGTTTTGTAATAGGATCTCTAGATCCTCTATGTTGTATTAAGACTGGATCATGTGATCCCTCTATGTAAGACAATTATGTGATGTAATGAATGATGTGTTGTGATATCAATCTATTATGTCTCGCAAAACAATATTCACAGAAGTTGCGATGAATGGCATAATAGGCATCTGGACTTAAAATCCGGGTGTTGACAAGTTGGTATCAGAGCCATTGTTTGACCTTAGGAGACCCTAGTTAGAATGGACGTCCTGAAAAATTTAGTTTCAAAAACAAATAAAGTGAATATTTATGAAAAAATTATTCTCACTCTTAGCCTTGAGATCTTTTCGAAGAAAGAAATCCATACTCTACTTTTCCTGGTAAAATTACATAAAATTTTGCACACTTGATCACTTCTCTAACTTACTTATCCTAATTGCTCACAGATGGAATACCAATGGGAATGCTATCAGCTTGGTCACGGAGGAGAACTGAGGTTCGAAAAGGAATTGAAGCAACTAGTGGAATATCTAGGACACCCGTACCCCGAGTTCTTCGGAACATCCTTCAATAATCAGTTGGGAGGATCACCCCGGTGGGAAATTTCCGCTGATCTAGGAAGAAAGCTTGAAGCCCCGGTATGAAACCATATGGTTTTCTGTAACGGGAAACACCTGGAAGGAAGGACTAGACAAAGCTATGCAAGAAGCAATTTCCCGTCTGTGTGGACAAAATGAGGACAAGATCAAGAACACTCGTTTCCTCTACTACCCAAGACATGACTCCATGGGAAGACCGATGACCATGCCCCCACCCCCGGAGATGAACCCCTATGAAGCACCTCAGGACTTCAGGCAGTACAAAACCCGCAGGGATTTGGAAAACGCCCTCGCCCGTCGCCAAACACCACAACAGTGAAGACGAAGAATTCTCCCCTGAAGAGTAGTATCATTAAAGCACTAAGTAGGTGTGAGTTGTATCAGGATCCCTTGTATCGTAGAGCGAATGAATGGTTCTTAAAACCAACGGTGTGTTAGATTTGTAATGTGTGATGCTTGGTATGAATGAAAAAGTGTTGTTGGTTTTTACCCCCTCAACACTACTCAAGTTTTGAACTTTTTGAATTTAACTCAAACAAACCATAGAAATTTCCCTCTTATCTTATCATCTACTCCAATGATCAGATGGCCCCACCAAACCGCAACCAAGACGCAATGATGCAGATGCTCCAGATGATGATGGAAGATCGCGAAGCCACGAGAGCTGAACGACAAGCCAACTTAGCTGCACTGCAACAGATAGCTCAGAACAATCAAGGCCATGGAAACCATGATCACCCAGGATTAAAGCTCAAGAACTTTCAGAACACCAACCCTCCGATGTTTAGCAAGACCGAAGAGCCACTTGACGCAGATGACTGGCTCCAGACAATGGAGAACAACCTAGAAGTTGCGGGAGTAGAAGCCGCGGAGAAAGTACTGTTTGCCACCCACTATCTGTCAGGACCTGCAAGAGCCTGGTGGACAAGTGCCCGCGCAATGAATGCTGGACAAATGATGACATGGGAAGACTTCAAGCTGAAGTTTAGTAAATACCATGTGCCCCAAGGGCCAGTCAAGAAGATGAGAGGCAGTCATGACTGAAACAGGAGGATGTAGTGTGGTGAATACATGACGGGTTTCTTACTACGTCAAGGTACGCCCCGGACAGAGACCGATACCAATGAAAGAGGAAAGATTTACGAACGAGGCTTGCATGACGAGATGCAAGCGGTGTTAGTGAACATTCGGATTCGGCCCACAGCAAAGCCCTGGTAGACTCGGCCATACAAATGGAAGGAAAGCTACATCAAGCCAACGAGAACCGCAAGCGCAGGATGATGAACCAGAGTGGACCCACCATACCCAGAAGCACCGCAACAACTCCTCTGGAGGATTCACCCCAAGACACAACAAGCCCCCTGCTCAGAATTATCGCCCCAACTACTCCAACAACAACGGAGGACCCCCAAAGCCCGGTGGCAACCACAACAACCACAGCAAAAACAACAACAGCAACCCCAACAACACCAACAACCACCCCAATGGTAACAATAACAACCCCAATAATGCCCCAAAGACTGGAAGCAACACTGTTCCAACCCCAAAGACAAGTCCACAGTCAACTGCTACGAATGTGGAGTTGTGAGTCCCTTCTCAATGAGTGCCCCCAAGAAGCTTGCCGAGTTACGCCAACACTGCCTTTCTCCAACAACGGCGCACTGGGAAGAGAAGGAATCAAAACAACAACAACGGCCGTCTCTACCACATGAGCGCCCACTTTGAAGCTCAGAGGAAGCACCCGGACCATGCCAAGTATGTCTTCCTGTTAATAAAATGCTCAACCTCTCTTAGGAACCTAACTTTTCTTAAAATCTTGGGACGAGATTTGTTTAAGGAAGGGTTTGTAACAACCCAAAAATTTCAAAACAAACAAAATGAATTTCCCTAGTTCCAAATTTTGGAACCAACAAAAACTTTTATTAAAATAAGATTGATACATATAGACCTTGTTTTAAATCCTGTGTTTTGCCATGATGAGTGTTATTATGCTTATGTGCTAAACCCTAAAACCCTAAAGTGATCAAGGAAGGTCACCAACCCAATAAAATAAAGAAGAAAGAAATCAAATAAGAAAAACCTTAAACCCTATCTTCTCCAGAAATCATTTTGGATCTATTTTGAGAAACCCAAAATAAAATAAAAGACATATGGGGGCATATAGCTCTAATAGGTAAATCTTGAACCCTACCTTTATTATTTATGCTAAATAATGGTGAACCATTGTGAACCACTAAACCCTAAACTTCACCCCTCTTTTCACCACCCTAGCTAAATTAAAATAAAAGGAAATTAAATAAGAAAGAGGCATATGTGCCTAGGGCTATATTTATAAAACTTCACCCTAAGCCTTTCTACTTTGCTTAGAGGTTTGGAAAACCTTCATATACCTTACCTAGTACTTATCAAACCAAATCCAAGTGGTTTCCAAAGAAAATAAAAAGAAACTAAAAATGCCATAGAGGCATATGGGAGTAACATGCAAATTTGTGAATTTTAGAAGTTTGACCTTAGGACTTGTTGTGGATGATTGGATCACTTCCATATGCCATTTCAAGACTCAACAACATCAATTGGGTCAAGCCAAATCAAAAAAAATCAAATGCCACCTATGCATAGAGGCATATGTGACACATAGCCATTTTTCCAAAAACTTGACCTAAGCACCTCTACCTTGCCAAAATGGTTGAAAACCTTACTAAACCCAAACTAATACTAAATCAACCATGAACCATGACCTTTGGTCATAGGTAAAGAAAATAAAATAAAAAGATGAAATGCACATATGTGCACATGGCCAAAAATACAAATCTTGAACCTAGACCATTATGGCTTGCACCATTAGTTGTGTTTGGTTACTAAACACATATAAACACCTTTGGAATCAAACAAACTCAAATCAAATCAAATTTGAATGAAATAGGAGCTCACATGCACTAATGGTCATTGGCCACATTATAAAATGTTCCCCACTTTAACCTCTGGTTTTTACTTTTCTTCAAACTAAACTTGGTAAACCAAAGCCATGTCATCCAAGACCATGTCAAGGTGAACAACTTTCATGTTGACCACCATACCTAATGTTGACCAGGTTGACCAGAATGCATTTGACAAGTGGAGACTTTAAAACTATGTGAAGATGACCCCCATTTTGAATCCTTGCAAACCTTCACCAAAATGAGCACCACCACCACCATTCCATCTCTATGATTATATGAATGAGATCCACCAAAGGAATTTCCAAAATTCAAAAATTATTTTCTTGCGGCCATTTCTACAAACACTTTGCAGGCAGACCCCAATTTGATGCCCATGCTGAGTTTTTGGTTGGACTTGGTCCAACCCTGGCCCTCCCCTGCTGCTCTGTAACACCACCACCTCTCTGGACACCAGTCCAAGCCACTGCACCCCTCTCTCTTAGTCACCATGACCAAAACCCAAACCATGCCGGCCACTTGACACACACACATGCCCCCTTCCTCTCTGGTCACCTCC
>JAUUTY010001323.1:0-67389 GCA_030979885.1 Lolium multiflorum
CCTTTTTCCTCTCTCTCGCTCGATCTCATTCATATTTGATAGCCCAAATTGGTAGCAAATCTAGAGCAGCTTCTCCTTCTGTTTTTTAACGCCATTCATTTCTTTATGCCTTCGTTTTTACCCAATCAGGTAGGAAATCTAGGGCACAAATCCAGAGAGAAAATATAGGATAAGCTGCATACAGCAACCAACATAGCATAGATATATTCAGGACAGATCCAAAAGTAGTACCGATAGATCCAACATAAGCTACATTTTACATGAATTTAAGCTGCTCTACAGATAGAGCAGTCACATACAGAGAGTGCAGTAGGCACGTTCAACGCCTCCAGGTAGCGCGTGTGACTCGCTTGGAGGTTGCGCAGGTGAATCCCAAGTGCTTTGTGTTTGGCCATGTACGCATGCACGTTCACGGTCCTTCCAACTCTAGCGCCACATCTGCCAATGGATTCAGCATGGTTCACCAGGGAGTTGAAGTCGGTGGCGCGGAGCTTCCTGTTGCAGAAGGGGCACTTGTAAATGCCTCGAGCAAAGGGGCCATCGTAATGGCCGGACTGCAGCCTCCTGAGGACGTGACGAGTCTTGGTGTGGAAGGACTCGTCGTCGCTGTCGACGTCGCTGCTCTGCACCTGTCACGTAGCACCAAAGATCGTGCAAAAAACACGGAGTCAATTGCAACGATGATGGAACAGAGAGTGAACAAAAAATCATGCATGATAATATGGGCTCGAAAAAAAGAGGTAGCCTCAGTTACATTGGACACACTTATATCCAGGATTTGAGTCAGCAAACCAAAGATCATGCACAACAAATTTGTACACACCAATTGTTTACTGACCAAACCCTGAATCAATTTATGCCCAAATATTCATCATCATCGGCACAAATCTTAAACAAAAGCAAATCACAAACACTAATAACGCAAGATCTAACACAAAAGGATTGAACTAGGAACAGACGAACAGTAATAACGCAAGATCTAACACAAAAGGATTGAACTAGGAACAGACGAACAGTAATAACGCAAGATCTAACAAAAAAGGATTGAACTAGGAACAGACGAACAGTAATAACGCAAGATCTAACACAAAAGGATTGAACTAGGAACAGACGAACCGTAATAACGCTAGATCTAACACAAAATGATTGAAATGAGATAAGAACAAGGGAACAAAGGGTTACCTCCGGCTCGTTGTCGACGATGGTGGTGTCGTAGGGGTTCTCCGGCGCGTCGTACTGCACTGGTTCGTACGGGTCCCAATCGACGGGGGACTGGACGGTGGCGGCGGCCGATGCGCCGGCTGCTACGTTGGAAGCAGCGACAGGGGCCTGGACGGGGGCGGCGGCCGATGCGCCGGCTGCTACGTTGGAAGCAGCGACAGGGGCCTGGACGGGGGCGGCGGCCGATGCGCCGGCTGCTACGTTGGAAGCAGCGACAGGGGCCTGGACGGGGGCGGCGGCTGATGTGCCGACAATGGGCATCTCATTCTTCTCCATCGCCGGCGGTTTTCTTCGGGGTTTTTTCTTCGGTTGTGGAGAAGATGATGGGACAGGAGAGGCGGTTGCAGTGAGCCAGTGAGAACGTGCGTCGAGGGAGAGAAAGAGGGGCTCTATAAAGACGAAGGTGGCGTGTACCGCAACACGCGTCCGCTATGCACGGCTGCAGCGTGCACCGCTACACGAGTCTAACCCTGGGACGTTTGGTGTACTCAGTTATAACCTCAGGCCTTATACAGAAATTTTATCTGTACTCAGTTTTCCCCTCGAGGACTTAGACCGGCAAGTGCAATATACTCAGTTTTACCCTCAAGTAGCTGGTCAACAGAGAGTCAACAAATGAGATTAACATAGCTAATTGAGTCATTTCATGCGCAAAAAAATCCAAAAAAATAAAAACATAGTGGCAACTACTCATGGAGTCTTCCTACGCAACCTGCCACCTAGAAAACCTTAACAAACATATATAAATCAAGTTTTACCACAAATTGCCACTTCTCAGAATCACTAGTGTAGCTATGAAGATGCATGGTTTTCCACCCAAACCCCTTTGCAAAACATCTTCCCCAAAAACATAGTTTGTCTAAATGATGCCATAATTGTCACACTCATGTATATTTGAATTGCAAATAATTTGATGTAGCCCAATATGAATTATATTGTACAAAACACGCATTTTTCATTTTGTAATTCTTTTGTTTGAATCCCTTAGTCTATTTACTATTTATGTGCCCTTGGATTCTTAGTACTACTCAGTTTTGCCCTCAAGTACTGTCACAAATGCTCTGAGAAGCCCAAACTTATCCTGATTGGTTGAGCCGTTGTCACACGGATCGACTCCACGAACCGTTGATCCACTGATCTAACGGGCAGTATACCCCTATCCGTCTCTTCGTGGCAACCTCTCTCTCTCTCTCTCTCTCTCTCTCTCTCTCTCTCCTTACGTGGGTGGAAGTGCCCCACCCCTCTATTTATGTGCAATAACGAGTTTGCCACTTAATATAGTTTGGGATATAGTATTGGTATAAACATGAGGCATACATATTTGCGGATTTCGGTGATTGCATTATTTGTCACCCCTCTAACAATTATCAACTATCTTTAGCTGTCCTTTTCTTTTAGGGAATATAGTTTGGGATATAGTATTGGTATTTTGAAACGGCCTAAAAGTGGTATAATTTTGGTATAAACATGAGGCATACATATTTGCGGATTTCGGTGATTGCATTATTTGTCACCCCTCTAACAATTATCAACTATCTTTAGCTGTCCTTTTCTTTTAGGGAATATAGTTTGGGATATAGTATTGGTATTTTGAAACGGCCTAAAAGTGGTATAATTTTGGTATAAACATGAGGCATACATATTTGCGGATTTCGGTGATTGCATTATTTGTCACCCCTCTAACAATTATCAACTATCTTTAGCTGTCCTTTTCTTTTAGGGAATATAGTTTGGGATATAGTATTGGTATTTTGAAACGGCCTAAAAGTGGTATAATTTTGGTATAAACATGAGGCATACATATTTGCGGATTTCGGTGATTGCATTATTTGTCACCCCTCTAACAATTATCAACTATCTTTAGCTGTCCTTTTCTTTTAGGGAATATAGTTTGGGATATAGTATTGGTATTTTGAAACGGCCTAAAAGTGGTATAATTTTGGTATAAACATGAGGCATACATATTTGCGGATTTCGGTGATTGCATTATTTGTCACCCCTCTAACAATTATCAACTATCTTTAGCTGTCCTTTTCTTTTAGGGAATATAGTTTGGGATATAGTATTGGTATTTTGAAACGGCCTAAAAGTGGTATAATTTTGGTATAAACATGAGGCATACATATTTGCGGATTTCGGTGATTGCATTATTTGTCACCCCTCTAACAATTATCAACTATCTTTAGCTTTCCTTTTCTTTTAGGGAATATAGTTGGTAATTTCGGTGAATGCACACACTAACTTTGAAAACAACTACAAGTACATGTAACTGAATAATGGATTTGTAACAAGGTATCCCTTGTAACAACTTCTAGCGCCTGGTGAGCAATGATAAGAATCCGATCGTAATTATACAACAAAAAAAACAACCAGCCATCAGATTAGCTTGCTTCTTCAACTCGATCAGCTGCCTTAACTGCTTGTTCATTTTCTTCAGTTCTCCCTTCACTTCCACCAGTTCTGCATTGGGAGCATTAGGCATAATCGGAACGGCTCCTCTCTCCGCCGCATTCTCTACAGCAAGTCCCCCCCTCCCAAATTGCGCCCCCCAATAGCGCCAATTGATTCCTGCAACTGAAGCCTCTGAACGTACACATCGATCCACTCGAAATGCCTGCATTTCTTCAAGATCTGAAAACAACAACGTGAACCCTAAATCCCAAATTCGAGGGAATAACAAGAAAATCGAGAGAAAACAGAGAAATTGGAGCGAGATCTAACCTTATCCCCCTCTCTATATGGCAAGCTCTCGCATGCAACGAACTCACGTCCACGGTTGCCGTTCTCGTCCGTCTTACAGATCGACCGCTTCAGAGGCTCCTGGCGTGGGCAGTCAGGGCATCTTGTCAAAGGCACGGGTCCATACTGCGGCCATGAAGAACGGGAGGTCGAAGAGAAACTAGACATCACCCGCGTGCCGGAGAAGGGCTGCCGCTGGCGGAGAAGAAGAACAATGGGGCGCGGAGAAAGAAAGGGGAAGCAATGGCACGGGCACGGGCGCGGGGCTAGCTCGGGCTCTGTTGGGCCTCCAAGAGAGTTTGTAGAACGGCAGCAAGGATTTTCCCTTAAGTGGATCACCCAAGGTTTATCGAACTCGGGGAGGAAGAGGTCAAAGATATCCTCTCAAGCAACCCTGCAATCACAAAGCAAGAAGTCTCTTGTGTCCCCAACACACCAAATACACTTGTCAGATGTATAGGTGCACTAGTTCGGCGAAGAGATAGTGAAATACAAGTAATATGGATGTATATGAGTGGTAATGTGATACGTCTCCAACGTATCGATAATTTCTTATGTTCCATGCTACTTTATTGATGATACCTACATGTTTTATGCATATTATATGTCATATTTATGCATTTTCTGGAACTAACCTATTAACAAGATGCCGAAGAGCCAGTTGTTGTTTTTCTGCTGTTTTTGGTTTCAGAAATCCTAGTAACGAAATATTCTCGGAATTGGACGAAATCAACGCCCAGGGTCCTATTTTTGCACGAAGCTTCCAGAAGACCGAAGGGGAGTCGAAGTGGGGCCACGAGGTGGCCAGGTGACAGGGCGGCGCGGCCCAGGCCCTGGCCGCGCCGGCCTGTCCCCTGGGCCCCTCGTGCCGCCTCTTGACCTGCCCTTTCGCCTAGTACCGAGAGCCACGATACGGAAAACCTTCCAGAGACGCCGCCGCCGCGAATCCCATCTCGGGGGATTCAGGAGATCGCCTCCGGCACCCTGCCGGAGAGGGGATTCATCTCCCGGAGGACTCTACACCGCCATGGTCGCCTCCGGAGTGATGAGTGAGTAGTTCACCCCTGGACTATGGGTCCATAGCAGTAGCTAGATGGTCGTCTTCTCCTAATTGTGCTTCATTGTTGGATCTTGTGAGCTGCCTAACATGATCAAGATCATCTATCTGTAATACTATATGTTGTGTTTGTCGGGATCCGATGGATAGAGAATACTATGTTATGGTGATTATCAATCTATTGTTTATGTGTTGTTTATGATCTTGCATGCTCTCCGTTATTAGTAGAGGCTCTGGCCAAGTTTTTGCTCTTAACTCCAAGAGGAGTATTTATGCTCGATAGTGGGTTCATGCCTTCATTGACACCTGGGACAGTGACAGAAAGTTCTAAGGTTGTGATGTGCTGTTGCCACTAGGGATAAAACATTGATTCTATGTCTAAGGATGTAGTTGTCGATTACATTACGCACCATACTTAATGCAATTGTCTATTGCTTTGCAACAATGCGAATAGGGTTCGGATGATAGCCTGAAGGTGGACTTTTTAGGCATAGATGCAGTTGGATGGCGGTCTATGTACTTTGTCGTAATGCCCAATTAAATCTCACTATATTTATCATATCATGTATATGCATTGTTATGCCCTTTTCTATTTGTCAATTGCCCGACTGTAATTTGTTCACCCAACATGCTTTTATCTTATGGGAGAGACACCTCTAGTGAACTGTGGACCCCGGTCCTATTCTTTACATCGCATACAATCTACTGCAATACTTGTTTTACTGTTTTCTTGCAAACAATCATCTTCCACACAATACGGTTAATCCTTTGTTACAGCAAGCCGGTGAGATTGACAACCTCATTGTTTCGTTGGGGCAAAGTACTTTGGTTGTGTTGTGCAGGTTCCACGTTGGGGCGCCGGAATCCCTGTTGTTGCGCCGCATCACATTTCGCCATCAACCTTCAACGTGCTTCTTGGCTCCTCCTGGTTCGATTAAATCTTGGTTTCTTACTGAGGGAAACTTGCCGTTGTGCGCATCATACCTTCCTCTTGGGGTTCCCAACGGACGTGTACATCTACGCGCATCAAGCACTTTTTCTGGCGCCGTTGCCGGGGAGATCAAGACACGCTGCAAGGGGAGTCTCCACTTCTCAATCTCTTTACTTTGTTTTTGTCTTGCTTTATTTTATTTACTACTTTGTTTGCTGCACCTAAACAAAACACACAAAAAATTAGTTGCTACTTTATTTATTGTCTTGCTCTCTATATCAAAAACACAAAAAAATTAGTTACTTGCATTTACTTTATCTAGTTTGCTTTATTTACCGTTGCTAAAATGAATACCCCTGAAAATACTAAGTTGTGTGACTTCACAAACGCAAATAATAATGATTTCCTATGCACACCTATTGCTCCACCTGCTACTACAGCAGAATTCTTTGAAATTAAACCTGCTTTACTGAACCTGGTTATGAGAGATCAATTTTCTGGTGCTAGTTCATGATGTTGCTGCCCATCTTAATAATTTTGTTGAACTTTGTGAAATGCAAAAGTATAAGGATGTAGATGGTGATATTATTAAATTGAAAGTGTTTCCTTTCTCATTAAGAGGAAGAGCTAAAGATTGGTTGCTATCTTTGCCTAAGAATAGTATTGATTCATGGACTAAATGTAAGGATGCTTTTATTGGTAGATATTATCCTCCCGCTAAAATTATATCTTTGAGAAGTAGCATAATGAATTTTAAGCAATTAGATACTGAACATGTTGCTCAAGCATGGGAGAGAATGAAAACTTTGGTAAAGAATTGCCCAACCCATGGACTGACTACTTGGATGATCATCCAAACCTTCTATGCAGGACTAAATTTTTCTTCGCGGAATTTATTGGATTCAGCTGCTGGAGGTACCTTTATGTCCATCACTTTGGGGGCGGCTACAAAACTTCTTGATGATATGATGATAAATTACTCTGAATGGCACACGGAAAGAGCTCCACAAGGTAAGAAGGTAAATTATGTTGAAGAAACCTCTTCCTTGAATGATAAGATTGATGTGATTATGTCTATGCTTGTGAATGGTAGATCTAATGTTGATCCAAATAATGTTCCTTTAGCTTCATTGGTTGCTCAAGAAGAAAATGTTGATGTGAATTTCATTAAAAATAATAATTTCAACAACAATGCTTATAGGAACAACTCTGGTAATAACTATAGGCCATATCCTTCTGCTAATGGTAATGGTTATGGTAATTCTTATGGGAATTCTTACAACAATAATAGGAGTGTACCCCCTGGTCTTGAAGCTATGCTTAAAGAATTTATTAGTACACAAACTGCTTTTAACAAATCTGTTGAGGAAAAGCTTGATAAAATTGATATTATTGCTTCTAGAGTTGATAGACTTGCCTCTGACGTTAATCTTTTAAAATTGAAAGTTATGCCTAATAATGATATTGATAATAAGATTACTACTACAGCAAATGCCATCCAAGTTAGAATTAATGAGAATATAAGATTAATGGCTGAATTGCGTGCTAGGTGGGATAGAGAAGAAAATGAAAAACTAGCTAAAGAGAATAATGTAGCTAAAGTTTGGACTATTACCACCACTAGTAATGTTAATTCTTCACATGTTGCTGCACCTCCTACTATCAATGGTAAAATAATTGGTGTTGGCAATGTTTCTACTTCTAGTGCAAAGCGTACAAAACTGGCTAAAACTGCTGAAACTGCTTGTGATAAAACTGCTGAAATTTTTTCCAACCTTGGGAACAATGATCCCATTGCTGTAGCTCATAATGATTTAGATTTTGATGATTGCCACATCTCTGAAGTTATAAAGTTCTTACAAAAACTTGCTAAAAGTCCTAATGCTAGTGCTATAAATTTAGCCTTTACAAAACATATTACAAATGCTCTCATAAAAGCTAGAGAAGAGAAACTAAAACTTGAAACTTCTATTCCTAGAAAGTTAGAAGATGGTTGGGATCCCATCATTAAAATGAAATTCAATGACTTTGAATGTAATGCTCTATGTGATCTTGGTGCAAGTATTTCTGTTATGCCTAAAAAGATTTATGATATGCTTGACTTGCCACCATTGAAGAATTGTTATTTGGATGTTAATCTTGCCGATAATGTTAAAAAGAAACCTTTGGGGAGGATTGATAATGTGCGCATTATGGTTAACAATAACCTTGTCCCCGTTGATTTTGTTGTCTTGGATATCGAATGCAATGCATCTTGTCCTATTGTGTTGGGAAGACCTTTTTTTCGAACAGTTGGTCATAGCCATTGATATGAGGGAAGGAGTAATATTAAATATCAATTTCCTCTCAAGAAAGGTATGGAACACTTCCCTAGAAAGAGAATATGAAGTTGCCTTTTGATTCTATTATTAGAACAAGTTATGATGTTGATGCTTCTACTCTTGATGTTACTTGATTTACACTTTCTGCGCCTAGCTGAAAGGCGTTAAAGAAAAGCGCTTATGGGAGACAACCCATGTTTTTACTACAGTAATTTGTTTTATATTTGAGTCTTGGAAGTTGTTTACTACTGTAGCAACCTCTCCTTATCATGTTTTTGTGCCAAGTAAAGTTTCTATGTCAAAGTTGATGTTATATTTGGGATCGCTGCGCAGAAACAGCATTGCTGTCTGTCACGAATCTGGGCACAAGTCTCTGTAGAAAATTCTAAAAAATCTGCCAATTTACGAGCGTGATCCTCAGATATGTACGCAACTTTCATTAGTTTTGAGTTTTTCCATTTGAGTAAGTCTGGTGGCCTAATAAAATCCATCTTTACGGACTGTTCTGTTTTGACAGATTCTGTCTTTTATTTCGCATTGCCTCTTTTGCTATGTTGGATGAATTTCTTTGATCCATTAATGTCCAGTAGCTTTGTGCAATGTCCAGAAGTGTAAAGAATGATTGTGTCACCTCTGAATATGAGAATTATTAATTGTGCACTAACCCTCTAATGAGTTTGCTTGAAGTTTGGTGTGAAGGAAGTTTTCAAGGGTCAAGAGAGGAGTATGATATACTATGATCAAGAGGAGTGAAAGCTCTAAGCTTGGGGATGCCCCCGTGGTTCATCCCTGCATATTCAAGAAGACTCAAGCGTCTAAGCTTGGGGATGCCCAAGGCATCCCCTTCTTCATCGACAACATCATCAGGTTCCTCCCCTGAAACTATATTTTTATTCAATCACATCTTGTGTTCTTTACTTGGAGCGTCGGTTTGTTTTTGTTTTTGTTTTGTTTGAATAAAATGGATCCTAGCATTCACTTTGTGGGAGAGAGACACGCTCCGCTGTTGCATATGGACAAATATGTCCTTAGGCTTTACTCATAATGTTCAAGGCGAAGTTTCTTCTTCGTTAAATTGTTATATGGTTGGAATTGGAAAATGCTACATGTAGTAATTCTAAAATGTCTTGGATAATGTGATACTTGGCAATTGTTGTGCTCATGTTTAAGCTCTTGCATCATATACTTTGCACCCATTAATGAAGAAATACATAGAGCTTGCTAAAATTTGATTTGCATATTTGGTCTCTCTAAGGTCTAGATAATATCTAGTATTGAGTTTTGAACAACAAGGAAGACGGTGTAGAGTCTTATAATGTTTACAATATGTCTTTTATGTGAGTTTTGCTGCACCGGTTCATCCTTGATTTGCTTCAAATAACCTTGCTAGCCTAAACCTTGTATCTTGAGGGAATACTTCTCATGCATTCAAAATCCTTGAGCCAACTACTATGCCATTTGTGTCCACCATACCTCCTACTACTGGTATTTCTCCGCCATTCCAAAGTAAATTGGGAGTGCTACCTTTAAAATTCCATCATTTACCTTTGCAATATATAGCTCATGGGACAAAATAGCCTTAAAAACTATCATAGTATTGAATATGTACTTATGCACTTTATTATTAAGTTGCTTGTTGTGCGATAACCATGCCTGGGACGCCATCAACTATTCTTTATTGAATCATGTGAGTTGCTATGCATGTCCGTCTTGTCTGAAGTAAGAGAGATCTACCACCTTAATGGTTGGAGCATGCATATTGTTAGAGAAGAACATGGCCGCTAACTAAAGCCATGAATCATGGTGGAAGTTTCAGTTTTGGACATATATCCTCAATCTCATATGAGAATAATAATTGTTGTCACATGCTTATGCATTAAAGAGGAGTCCATTATCTGTTGTCCATGTTGTCCCGGTATGGATGTCTAAGTTGAGAATAATCAAAAGCGAGAAATCCAAAATGCGAGCTTTCTCCTTAGACCTTTGTACAGGCGGCATGGAGGTACCCCTTTGTGACACTTGGTTGAAACATGGCATTGCGAAGATCCGGTAGTCCAAGCTAAGTAGGACAAGGTGCGGGCACTATTAGTACACTATGCATGAGGCTTGCAACTTGTAAGATATAATTTACATAACTCATATGCTTTATTACTACCGTTGACAAAATTGTTTCATGTTTTCAAAATAAAAGCTCTAGCACAAATACAGCAATCGATGCTTTCCTCTTTGAAGGACCATTCTTTTACTTTTATTGTTGAGTCAGTTTACCTATCTCTCTCCACCTTAAGAAGCAAACACTTGTGTGAACTGTGCATTGATTCCTACATACTTGCATATTGCACTTGTTATATTACTTTATGTTGACAATATCCATGAGATATACATGTTATAAGTTGAAAGCAACCGCTGAAACTTAATCTTCCTTTGTGTTGCTTCAACACCTTTACTTTGATTTATTGCTTTATGAGTTAACTCTTATGCAAGACTTATTGATGCTTGTCTTGAAGTACTATTCATGAAAAGTCTTTGCTTTATGATTCAGTTGTTTACTCATGTCATTACCATTGTTTTGATCGCTGCATTCATTACATATGTTTACAAATAGTATGATCAAGATTATGATGGCATGTCACTTCAGAAATTATCTTTGTTATCGTTTTACCTGCTCGGGACGAGCAGAACTAAGCTTGATGCTGATACGTCTCAACGTATCGATAATTTCTTATGTTCCATGCTACTTTATTGATGATACCTACATGTTTTATGCACATTATATGTCGTATTTACGCATTTTAGGAACTAACCTATTAACAAGATGCCGAAGATTCTTTGTTTCTAACATTTTTGGTTTCAGAAATCTTATGCTGAATATTCTCGGAATTGGACGAAATCAACGCCCGAGGTCCTATTTTTGTGAAGCTTCCAGAAGACCGAAGAGGAGAAGTGGGGCCACGAGCGCCGCCACCATAGGGCGGTGCGGCCCAGGCCCCAGCGCCGACCTGTGGTGTGGGGCCCTCGTGTGGCCCCCCGCGTTGCCCTTCCGCCTACTTAAAGCGTCGCGAAACCCCCAGTACCGAGAGCCACGATACGGAAAACCTTCCAGAGACGCCGCCGCCGCGAATCCCATCTCGGGGGATTCGGGAGATCGCCTCCGGCACCCTGCCGGAGAGGGGATTCATCTCCCGGAGGACTCTACACCGCCATGGTCGCCTCGGAGTGATGAGTGAGTAGTTCACCCCTGGACTATGGGTCCATAGCAGTAGCTAGATGGTCGTCTTCTCCTAATTGTGCTTCATTGTTGGATCTTGTGAGCTGCCTAACATGATCAAGATCATCTATCTGTAATACTATATGTTGTGTTTGTCGGGATCCGATGGATAGAGAATACTATGTTATGGTGATTATCAATCTATTGTTTATGTGTTGTTTATGATCTTGCATGCTCTCCGTTATTAGTAGAGGCTCTGGCCAAGTTTTTGCTCTTAACTCCAAGAGGGAGTATTTATGCTCGATAGTGGGTTCATGCCTTCATTGACACCTGGGACGTGATAAGAAAGTTCTAAGGTTGTGATGTGCTGTTGCCACTAGGGATAAAACATTGATTCTATGTCTAAGGATGTAGTTGTCGATTACATTACGCACCATACTTAATGCAATTGTCTGTTGCTTTGCAACTTAATACTGAATGGGGTTCGGATGATAACCCGAAGGTGGACTTTTTAGGCATAGATGCAGTTGGATGGCGGTCTATGTACTTTGTCGTAATGCCCAATTAAATCTCACTATATTTATCATATCATGTATATGCATTGTTATGCCCTTTTCTATTTGTCAATTGCCCGACTGTAATTTGTTCACCCAACATGCTTTTATCTTATGGGAGAGACACCTCTAGTGAACTGTGGACCCCGGTCCTATTCTTTACATCGCATACAATCTACTGCAATACTTGTTTTACTGTTTTCTTGCAAACAATCATCTTCCACACAATACGGTTAATCCTTTGTTACAGCAAGCCGGTTTGACAACCTCACTGTTTCGTTGGGGCAAAGTACTTTGGTTGTGTTGTGCAGGTTCCACGTTGGCGCCGGAATCCCTGTTGTTGCGCCGCATCACATTTCGCCACCATCAACCTTCAACGTGCTTCTTGGCTCCTCCTGGTTCGATTAAACTTGGTTTCTTTATAGGGAAAACTTGCCACTGCGCATCATAGTGCTTCTCTTGGTTCCCAACGGACGTGTACATTTACGGTAATAGCAATCTGAATAAAATATGGCAGCGAGTAAACATGCAACAAAACAGTAAACAAACGGAGATTCGATGCTTGGAAGCAAGGCCTAGGGATCCTGCTTTCACTAGTGGACACTCTCAACAATGATCACATAATAGAACCACTCTACACTCTTTTGTTGGATGATGAACACCACTAACTGTGTAGGATTACACGAACCCTCAATGCCGGAGTTAACAAGCTCCACAGTATTCGATATTCATGTTTAAGTAACCTTAGAGTGCAAGATAGATCAACACAATTACACCAAGAACTAACATAGCATGCACACTATCACCATCACACCATGAAGGAGGCATAGATCACGTCAATACTTATCATAGCAATAGTTAACTTCATAATCTACAAGAGATCACAATCATAGCCTACCCAAGTACTACACGATGCACACACTGTCACCATTACACCGTGCAGGAGGAATAAAACTACTTTAATAACATCACTAGAGTAGCACATAGATAATATTCAACTAGATCACATAAAGAGAGAACCACATAGCTACAGCGGAGCCCTCAGCCTCGGGGGTGAATTACTCCCTCCTCATCATGGAGACAGCGATGGCGGTGAAGATGGCGGTGGAGACGGCGGTGGAGATGACTCCGGGGGCAATTCCCCGTCCGGCAGGGTGCCGGAACAGAGACTTCTGTCCCCCGAATCTTGATTTCGCGATGGCGGCGGCTCTGGAAGGTTTTCTCCGGTCTCGTCTTCTGTGTTTTAGGTCGGGAAGGCTTTTATAGGCGAAGAGGCGGAGTCGGAGGCCACGGTGCCCACACTAGGGGGCGCGCCCAGCCCTGGCCGCATGCTGTCGTCTGGGCCCACAGGGCCCTCCTCAGCGGCTCTCGGGTGTTACGTGCTTCGGGCAAAATAGGAACTGGGCGTTGATTTCGTCAATTCGAGAATATTTCGTTACTAGGATTTCTGAAACCAAAAACAGCTGAAACAGGCGCGCCGGCATCTTGTTAATAGGTTAGTTCGAGCATAATAATGACATATAATGTGTATAAAACATGTAGGTATTATCAATAAAGTAGCATGGAACATAAGAAATTATAGATATGTTTGAGACGTATCAAGCATCCCCAAGCTTAGTTCCTACTCGCCCAGGTAAAACGATAACAAAGATAATTTCTTAAGTGACATGCCATCATAACCTTGATCATACTATTGTAAGCATATGAGATGAATGCAGCGAGATCAAAAACAATGGTAATGACATGAGTAAACAAATGAATCATAAAGCAAAGACTTTTCATGAATAGTACTTTCAAGACAAGCATCAATAAGTCTTGCATAAAAGTTAACTCATAAAGCAATAAATTCATAGTAAAGGTATTGAAGCAACACAAAGGAAGATTAAGTTTCAGCGGTTGCTTTCAACTTATAACATATATATCTCATGGATATTGTCAACATAAAGTAATATAACAAGTGCAATATGCAAGTATGTAGGAATTGCACAGTTAACACAAGTGTTTGCTTCTTGAGATGGGAGGAAATAGGTAGACTGACTCAACATAAAAGTAGAAGAATGGCCCTTCGACGAGGGAAGCATCGATTGCTATTTTTGCTAGAGCTTTTATTTTGAAAACATGAAGAGAGCATAAAAATAAAGTTTTGAGAGGTGTTTGTTGTTGTCAACGAATGGTAGCGGGTACTCTAACCCCCTTGCCAGACAAACCTTCAAAGAGCGGCTCCCATTTTATTTTATTTTTGGGTGGCACTCCTTCCAACCTTTCTTTCACAAACCATGGCTAACCGAATCCTCGGGTGCCTGCCAACAATCTCATACCATGAAGGAGTGCCTTTTTATTTTAGTTTTATTATGTTGACACTCCTCCCCACCTTTCTTTCTCAAGCCATGGCTAACTGAATCCTTCGGGTGCCGTCCAACAATCACATACCATGGAGGAGTGTCTATTTTTGTTAATTAATTTGGGACTAGGAATCCCATTGCAACTCTTTCTGCAAAATTATTGGATAAGCGGATGAAGCCACTAGTCCATTAGTGAAAGTTGCCCAACAAGATTGAAAGATAAACACCACATACTTCCTCATGAGCTATAAAACATTGACACAAATAAGAGGTGATAAATTTTGAATTATTTAAAGGTAGCACTCAAGCAATTTACTTTGGAATGGCGGAGAAATACCATGTAATAGGTAGGTATGGTGGACACAAATGGCATAGTGGTTGGCTCAAGGATTTTGGATGCATGAGAAGTATTCCCTCTCGATACAAGGTTTAGGCTAGCAAGGTTTATTTGAAACAAACACAAGGATGAACCGGTGCAACAAAACTCACATAAAAGACATATTGTAAACATTATAAGACTCTACACCGTCTTCCTTGTTGTTCAAACTCAATACTAGAAATTATCTAGACCTTAGAGAGACCAATTATGCAAACCAAATTTTAGCATGCTCTATGTATTTCTTCACTAATAGGTGCAAAGTATATGATGCAAGAGCTTAAACATGAGCACAACAATTGCCAAGTATCACATTATCCAGGACATTTTACCAATTACTACATGTAGCATTTCCCGTTTCCAACCATATAACAATTAACGAAGCAGTTTCAACCTTCGCCATGAAAATTAAAAGCTAAGAACACATGTGTTCATACGAACCAGCGGAGCGTGTCTCTCTCCCAAACAATCATTTATTCGAGCAAAAGCAAAAACAAAAACATACGGACGCTCCAAGTAAAGTACATAAGATGTGGCCAAATAAAAATATAGTTTCAAGAGAAAGAAAAGTTGATAGACAACGTCTCAAAATCGTCCGCTAAGGGGTATTTTTCGTCGCCTATGGGCCTAACCCGACGATATGGGTTCCGTTGTCGAAACTGCGTCAGGCAAAGTCCAACGACGATTTTTTCGGTCCGTCGCGCTTGGGCGCCCTTCCGCCACGGAAAATCGGACCGTTGCGGGTTAGGAGCTACTGCGACGTCATGCAAACCGACACGTGGCAGACGCCACAACTGCGTTAACGGCGTTAACCGGTGAAACCTGGTAGATGGTAGCCCACACGAGGCCTGCCACGTCTTAAGCGGGCCGGGCCAGATGACATAGTTTGACCGGTCAACTATATAGCTGGTGGTCCATTAGTTACGTGCCGGCCTAACCTCTAAGGTTGACTGGTCAAAACTTAAATGGGCCGGCCCATTTAACCTTACGCAACTGGGCCGGCCCATTTAGTGTGTGGGGTCCACCGTATAGAAATGGGCCGGCCCAACAAGCTAGTGGGCCGGGCCAAAAGGGGTCCCACTTTCCATTAAAGGTCGGCCCATTTAGTTTGTAGGGTCCACATATAGCAAGTGGGCGGCCCAGCAAAATAGTTGGTAGGGCCAAAAACACAGTGGGTCCCACTTTCTGCTAAAGGGCGGCCCATTTAGTTTGTGGGGTCCACCATATAGCAAGTGGGCCGGCCCAACAAAATAGTGGGCCGGGCCAAAAACACAGTGGGTCCCACTTTCTGTTAAAGGGCCGGCCCATTTAGTATGTGGGGTCCACCATATAGCAAGTGGTGGCCCACAAGATAGTGGGCACCAAAACACAGGTGGGTCCCACTTTCCTCTTAAAGGGCCGCCCATTTAGTATGTGGGGTCCACCATATAGCAAGTGGGCGGCCCAACAAGATAGTGGGCCGGGCCAAAGCACAGGTGGGTCCCACTTTCCTGTTAAAGGGCCGGCCCAATTAGTATGTGGGGTCCACCATATAGCAGGTGGGCCGGCCCAATTAGTTTGTGGGGTCCACCATATAGCAGGTGGGCCGGCCCAACAAGATAGTGGGCCTGGCCAAAAACACAGGCGGGTCCCACTTTCCTCTTAAAGGGCCGGCCCATTTAGTATGTGGGGTCCACCACAAAAGCAATTGGGTGGCCCAACTAAGTAGTGGGTGGGGTCCACCTTAAAGCAAGTGGGCCAGCCCAACTAGAGTGTGGGGTCCACCGTCAATCAAATGGGCTGGCCCAATAAGTAAGTGGGCCAGCCCAATAAGTAAGTGGGCCAGCCCGTTTAGTTGCTGTTTATATGCTGGCATAATATGGGCTTTAGGAATTTGCGGGCAGGCACATATGTGATTTCGCTTAAATGGGCCGTTTAAGGGATGGGAATTCGTGATTTAGATACTGAGAATATTTACGCAGCATTGATTTCTGTCGGATAGCCTCACTTACCACAAGCACCAAAGAAAAAATGCGCGAAAGAACTATAAAAACTAACTAAATATTACATCAGCTGCAAGGCATTGAAAAAATATTACAGAACCCAGAGAAATTGAATGGTAATTAAACCTAGCAATACAATGAAGCGATCCGGCAATCTTTTAAGTTGTCCATGCAGCACCTATATCTGAAACAAAGACATTACAAGTTAAGACAGCAACAATGGAAAGGCAAAGACACTACAATATTGTTTGCCAAAGAATTTGGAACTCATCATTTCGTCGTTATAACAAGATCATTGTAATGCGCACAATAAGCAAACAAAGAGTGCATGCCGCATACCAACAGCCAATATAACAGAGCATGTTAGAATGAAACAGCAGACTTACTACTGTCGAGTCCCATGCAAACCAACATGTTCAGGGAGTACAAAATTGGCATGAACAACAGAGTAGCAGGCTATAAATTTTGTAACAACGACTGAGCAAGATGAAGTTATGATGGCTACATCTACAGAGCAGGGAATGTAAACCAAAAAATAGAAGTTACGATGGCAAAAGCTAAAGAGGAGGGAATGTGAACCAACATGTGCCAAGTGCAATTACTTCACTTTGGCCGTGAACTAAATAATACTCCTGAACTTATAGTGAAGGGGATGCAAATCAAGATGTTTCGGGATATAAACTTGTAATGAGCAACACATGGAGGATAGTTAATGCTGGAGCTTAGGATGGACCAGATACAGAATATAGTGGGATCACCTGTGAACTTGTATAAGAGGGAATGCAAACCAATATGTTCAGCTTTCCATATGTGAGCGTCATGCCAAGTCAGAGAAACAAGTCAATAATGCAGCTTTTGAAGAACAAGATGGCACGCAAAATTATTATCTAGTAGTATGACAAGTTTATTTGTACTACAGGCTAGATAGCAGAGTGATAGCATGCCAAACTAAGTCCTTACTTTGTTAGCTTACAATGAACTAGATACAAAACAATGGCATCACCTGTAGTACAGGGAATGCAAGCCAACATGTTCATGGAGTAAAAAATTTGCACAAACAACATAGTAGCAGGCCATAATTTTTGTAACAACGACTGAGCAAGATAAAGTTATGATGGCTAGATCTACAGAGCAGGGAATGTAAACCAAATATAGAAGTTACGATGCCAAAAGCTATAGAGCAGGGAATGCGAACCAACATGTGCAATTACTTAAAATTGGCCATGAACTAAATAATAGCAGGATGTTACTATAATACCTACAGTATAATTTTTGTAACAACGACTGAGCAAGATAGAAGTTATGATGGCTACATCTACAGAGCAGGGAATGCAAACCAAAATGTTCAATCGCTTAAAGTTAGCAATGAAGTAGAAAATAGCAACGTGTTACGGTCATAGCTAGGAATGAACTAAAAGAGCTTCAGACAAACAAGCATCTGAACCCAGAACATGGCGCTAAAACAAGGGACTTACATTAGGAGAAGCACTCTGTGGGAGTCACAGCAGATCTTCCTGGGGTTGATAGATCCGGTGATGAAGTACGCTACATGTGCTACTTGGGGTTGGAGAGACGGCCATTACACTTCATGGTTACTCATCTCATCTGCAAAAACGTAACGGCGCGTCGTTAGCACAAACAGGTTCCCCCAAGATTAAACAAGAACTTGCAGGCAAGCAATAGAAAAGCGACAGTAGAAGAGTTTAGATCATGCACGGCGCCGGTGAAGCAGATCCGGTTCATGCACAGCGGTGTCGGTGAGCAAGATCCGATGCGGTGGACGACGGATCCGGCGAAGCGGCTCCGGCGGGGTGGACGATACCGCAGCTGAAGCGACTGCGGTAGACTGCTGGATGAGCATATGGTTTCGAGGTTCGGCGGGGATGATCCGGTCCGGTTGATGACGGCGTCGATGAAGCGGCTCCGGCAGGCAGCCGGATGACGAGGATCGCGAGGGCTCGGGTAGGCCAGGGAAGTCCGGCGGGGATGTTCCGGTGCGGTGGTCGTGGAGGTGGTAGAGAGAGGGACTTGAGAAGTTCCGGTGGGTGGTCTCAGATGAGAGACTGAAGGAAATGTATTTTTTTTGGGAGGGTTTCCGGGCTAGGGAGGTGGTGATCGAAAAAATGACGGGCAAACCCCTCACCAACCGACTTTGCTGTCATCTCCACAGGGGTAGAATGGGAATTTGGAAGCGTGTGAAATTTTTGTATTTTGTGGGCGGGAAGTTTTGCCGCTATGAGATTTTGAATTTCGCTAAGGTACAAGTATAATGATAAAAAATTGTGACACCGTACTAGTACCTCTGTTCATGGCCGAGTGCAAAATCAAATCATCATCACGTTGAATATAGGTCACTACCATGATCATGATCTATCTTCTTAATCCCATTCAAAAATGCGTTTGAAATATTTCAGGATTGGTGGGAGATTTTGCCGCCCGACAGAGATTAAATTAAACCACACGTTCGACAATTCAAACTTGAGACCTTGGCTATGATACCATTTAAGTTCGAACTGATTCAAAAAAGGCTAGGCAATTAATTTATATAACATCCACAGGAACAACTACCAAGTTGATCCCAACCGCAGATAAATGCATCCACCAACAAAAGTCTGAACGGTGCCTTAATCTAAGGAAACATTTCACAAGACCAATGTACTCACTATGTTAGTGTTCATCTCCAATTATCTATGGCATTTTCTTAGTCTTTGGGAGATTATAACGAACTTGATTGGCCTCGTGCAGTAGGGCATCACATGCTTCTAATCTCGATCTCAACATGTCAACTTTTGTTCTTAGCATAGCTGTTGCAACTCGTTCTACTTGGAGTTGTTCCTCCAAAACTTGAGCAGAGAAAGACTTGGACTTGGGCTTCAAAACCCAGCATTTCGCAGGAAAGAGTTTTTGGTGATATCTTTATCTTTCCCGGGTTTTGCCATCTCAAATTTCATATTAGCCAGACAAGTTTTGAGTAGTGTAAAAAGAAAAGTTATTACAGAGAAAAATGCAGATGGTAGATTTAATGTGTACGAACTACTTTTAATCATACAAGTTGACATGCCTGACTATAATAAGGACCATCTATCTTGCTAGCAGGCATAATTATTAATGGGCTACCATGTACGGGAACCGTATCCTCTAACGTGAAGGAGCTAAGTCAGGAAAAATAAAGAAGCAAAGTCAGGCTTCTGTAGCATAAGTACAAGGTTATGCACTGTCTTTAACTAATAAAGGTGATTACTGTAGATGTTTAAAAACTAAACTAAATTTTATTACACCATAATTTTCTCTGCATGTAATTACTTCAAATGCAAGACACAAGTTTGTATTGTGCAAATTAATTTAAATTATTTGGATTTTAGACATATGGTTTGGGGGAAGGAAAGTTAGAGTACTGTAGCTTCTCTAACTTTTCACCTTCAAGTTAGAGTACTGTAGCTTCTCTAACTTTTCACCCATGTACGTAGTCCTTCCAAGAAACAGCCGTTATTGCATTACGAGCAGAAAATAGTTCACACGTGCGCTCAGATTCAAATTTTCAGCATGCAGTCGATTTATGGTTTAATTGAAGTACACATCAGGAAATTATTTCACACAAAATACAGCAGCCACATGGAACATATCTAATTTTAGTACAACAACAAAATTTGCAATTATTACAGACCACGAAATTTTGAACGAAATTTTGAGCAGTAATTAGTTACAGCATTGGCATCAGCAGTCCACTTGACTGAACAACAGAATCAAAGTTTATTTAGACACCTTCAATTCCCAGACACATCACAACTGGCTTACCATGACAAGTGCATAGGAGATTCTTTAGAACATTTTCTGTCAAAGTTTGCCTATTTTTCAATTCATGTATCTCTTGGCGTGTCTTGGCAATTAATTCATCAGCATCTTTGTTTTCCCGCCCAAATATATCAACTGCCTCTTGGAGTGCATCCCCGAAATCTCTTTGTGCCGGATTAAGTTGACCAATAGATACCATGGGCCTATGCGAGCAATATGCACTCTCACTGCTGCTTTGTGAAACATCAATACTTGAGGCATTGGCCCTTGCTTCTGGCATTGTAGCTTTATTTGAAGCCTGAAATTTAGATAAAACAAGTTACAACATCATATGATGCAATAAAAGACCTCCAATTTCAAGAACATCATTGAGCTGATATAACACAACAAGCAATCAAAAATAGAGCCTCGTACATCTATTTCTTCTGGAATGGTTGGTGTACCGGACTCAGTGGACCAATGAGAGCACGTGCCACTGTCACTGTTGCTCTGTGAAATGACCGCAACACTTGATAAATGGGTTGTCCCTACTGACATTACAGCTTTGTTTGCAGGCTGAAACTAAGACAAAACAAGTTAAAATGCAATACAATACAAGGCAAACAAACAGCATTGTTGACATAATTTTGAAAGAACCATGGGCAGATACAACAAAGAAACCAGTTAAGCCACATGCCTCTTAGAACAAACCAAACTAGATCATGGCGATGATGTATACAATGAACCAAGCAACTAGACATCATGTGCCCAATAACGAAGCCAGGTCACTGCACAGAAGAAATCTAGCAAATAGCCAAATACAGTCAAAAGATGTGCATGTTGGATTTGATACTATTAGGAAAATAATGTATGATTGATTTAAGCATGACTCAGATAGTGCCTTCGACATCGCAGAAGGTCAATGCAACAATTAATTGTATGGCTTGTATGAAGTGCCATAACATTTAAATTAAGCATAACGAGGCATTGCTTAATCTGAGAACTGAGTGCTAGCTCAGTGGCAAGGCTTGCGAGTGCGCAGCCAGCCCACCCGGGTTCGAGTCCCAACAGGACCGAATTAAACGGGGTGTTATCTAGCGCGTATAAATTCGCTGCTAGAGAGGTCTCATCATCTATCTCACAACGTATAGACAAGGGAGGGAATCTTCCTACGTTGGTCAACGTTTAGGCAATGCTTAATCTTGAATTCATGATCAAACTCAAACAAAAAAGGGCATATAACAAGTAGCACCATGTGCATCATGTATAATAGATTACTAGAAACTGAATGAAGCAATTGAACATGGAGCGTATTATATAAACAGCCAGATCATTTGAATATGGATATACCACATCATGTCAATGGGACTCAGAAAAACAAAGCTAGACATTTAAACAAGTAATATAACTATTTTTTCACCATGTTTCAAGTAGAATAGGAAGCTAGGTTAGGAATAAAGCAATCATGTTTCAAGTAGAATAGGAAGCTAGGTTAGGAATAAAGCAATAAAAAAACACAAAGTGCATCATTTCAGCTAGGATCATTTCTATCAAACTTCATGCACTAGCCATGGAACAACAGGCAAACTCAATGAAGCAACAGGCAAAAAATTAACATAATAGAATTTCAGGACTTGTATTAACATAGCCAAATCATGTAACTTATACCCAGGCATGCCGGATGCCAGATGGGTCAAAGGCAGTGTGCAATGTTCCATATGGTCATTGTTTATATTTTATTAGATTCCATTAGGCAACTTAGGTAGTGCAACATACAGAAAATGATGCAATTGAACTATGCACAGGAGGTAAATTAACATTCCAAAAAAAACAGGGAACTTACGTGAGCTTTTTTTTGAGTCACACGGACCTCATCGGGTACTTGGACAGAAGAACCTGGTGCCTCACTGTTTCTCCTCTGCATGAAGGAGAGGCCAATTGTAAACAGAAACAGGTCCAAGATATAGAAGTTTGCATTAAGCAATATACAAAAAACAGCAGGTACTTACATGATTATAGGCGAGCTTTACTCTACGTTTATGAGTGTAAGATGTGCCTGCTGCACGTGTAATAATAACAAACAGTTACGAGTCACGGCTTTGCTATAATTAAATTGACACCAAATAGTAGTAGAAGCCATGGTTCAAAAAAGCGTACGCCTAGGTACGCTTAAGCGCGCTTAAGCGCTGAGCGGTTGTCTTCCGCTTCGCTTTTGGCCTAAGCGTTCGATTAAGCGAGACAGGGAATCTGGTCGTGTTTTGTGCTAGAATCTCCTCTATGCGAGTGTTGGTGTGTTGCCTGTGTTGCTCTGCTCCTTGCTCGATGCATTGATGGTGATTAGGTCTGGCTTAGCTGCTTGCTACTCCTCTACTGCTTAGCTGCTTGCTACTCCAGTAAAGCTTAGCTGCTTGTTTGTGTTTGTTACATTGTTTGCTTAGCTGCTTGTGTGTTTATAAGAAATTGGAGCAAAACCGAGGCTAACCAAGGTATTAATCCCCGTATTCCTCAGAAATGTAGCATTACATGCTTAGGATACAAATTTACAGCATATTATAGGGGTATATGTGCCCATCTTGACTTCCCTGTTTCATGTTCGTACGATTTTAGCCTGAGCGCTTAAGCGGCGCTTAAGCTCGCTTAAGCAGCAGTTCCTCTAAGCAGTGCCTCACCGCTCGCTTAGCGCCTAGCGCTTTTTTGAACCTTGGTAGAAGCATTATGACGTGCATAAACATGTAATACAGGATCGCAGAAAGATATCAAACATGATGTAACTAGAGCAGTAGCCTACGGCCAAATAGTGAGAAATTGTAATCGTGTCAATTGTGGACTTGTATAGCCTACCCCAACTTGTTTGGGAATAAAGGCTTTGTTGTTGTTGTTGTTGTCAATCGTGGACATGTAGAGCATTCAACGGCTCATGATTGGTGGCTCATATTTTGTAGAGTTTCAGCGAATGGGTGGGTTAGGTTACTCAGACCACCACACTGTGTATTTATATCATCTGAGTTAGGGTTACAATACTACTGGACATGGGCCTCTATGGGCCTCACACTGGATACAATATTACTACAGCGCTACTACTAAACTCACTCATGGTAACACACCCCCTCAAGATGATCATGGGTAAACAACCATGGCCATCTTGCAACAACAACATGACACATATGACAACTACCAGTAATGAACATTCAGCATAACTCCTAGGATACATGACAGCATTGCACTTTCCATCATCTTGTCATCTCGATTCATCTCTTCATCAGCAGCGAAGATATCCAGCTTCAACCATCTGGGATACGCACAACTCCTAACCATACACGTCCTCAACAACCCCGGCTGCCTCACCACACAAGTTCCGCAGAACCATCCACACTCGCCTCAATGTCCTCAGCCTCTCTTCTCCACTCTGCCCGGCCACCTCTTCCGTCTCTCCCACAAACCCCCAGCCAACTCCTGCCTCAACCATCCACTCCTCAAGCACCCATGCCTATCCCCCGGTCAGGCCTCAACCAGTCTCACCTCAGGCACGCATGCCTTTCCCCTGGACATATCCACAACCATCACCATCACCACTAAACCGCAGCCTCATCAACTCCATCACGACTCAACCGCAGCCTCATCAACTCCATCACCACATATCCTCACAGCCTCACATCTCCATTTTCTCCTCACTTCCACTCGGATGGCGCCTCGTCTGCGCGCCCTGGCCAACCTGGCGTACCGCACCTGGCCACATCGACCGGCTCGCGCTGGTCAACGTCCAGCACCAACCTCCGGCTCCGCCCTGCGCTCAAAGGCTCGCCCCACTCCGCACGCCTCCAACTTCTGCCCCTCACACGGATCCAGATCTCTCTGCCACGGATTCACTTCCTCTTCTCTCCTTTCTAAACCAAAACGATCTTCACCCTCTTCTTTCTCCCCGCGCGAGCAGCCGCCGATCTCACACAGCTCACATCGCTGTGTGTGATAGCCGCAACCGACGCAGAGCACCTGATGCGGCCTCCCGCCGCCTGGATTTCTACATCTCAACGGTGGGTTTTGTGATCAAAGGAAGAACTTGTTTGGTACTGTTTGTGGCGGCTAGCAGGAAGGAAACCTAGGCTCTGATACCATGTAGAGTTTCAGCGAATGGGTGGGTTTGGTCACGGAAAAACATACTTATGCGTCGTGTTTAAACCTAAAGGATGAGGTGGTTATCAACGAAAGCACTTGTAAGTTAGAAATATAGCACGAATTCAGAAATACAGTCAGCTGCAATACTCCTAACAGAACAAAACGCGCAGGGATGTCTGGTTACCTATTTCTGGGCGGCGTTTAGACGTGTTCCGCGTTCTTACGGGTGACGTGGAGGTCGGCGAGGGGACTGCTGTTGCGGTGGGTGCCGGGGAAGCAGATCTTGGGGGGTCGGAGAAGGACATGCTGGGCGGTCGATGAAGTGTTCAGCGCGCCGGCCGAACTAGAAGGTCGGTGAAGCAGATGATGTGCAGTGCACGGTGGCGTCGGTGTCGGCGAAGCTGGTCAGGTGCGGTGGTCGATAGAGTCGGCGAACGAGATACGGTGCGGTGGACGCCGGAGTAGGTGCGGATAGGGCAGCCTCGGGGTTTGAAGCCGTGGCAGCTTGAACGGCGAAGTGCGGCGGCCGGGAAGATCTGGAGGTAGGCAAGAGGGGCGGTTTCTCTGAGGGCTTGCGGGCGAAACTAGGGCGAAGCTGGGCGATAGAGGAGTAGAAGGGAATTTCGCAGTCCTTCTTTTGAGGAAAAAAATATTCGCAGATCTGAAACTTTGCGGCGCGAGATATTTGGGCGTTGGCGGGGAATTTTACCGCTCGATGATATTAAATTTTGGCTGCAGTAGGTTTTTTTTTAGAGTATGTAATAATAATAAATAGTAGGCCCTACTAGTACTGTACGTCTGTTCAGGAATCCAAGGGGGTAGAGGTAGAGGTATAGATATATAGACAATATAGAGATATAAGAAATGGCGGGGGCTAGCGGAAATGCACTTTGCCTCATAGGAGCATATGCTCCCATTATGTGAATCCATATTTCAAAGTGTCAAAAAATTCTAAACTAAAATTTTACATGTATATCTAGACATTTTATGTTGGTACACAAGTTTTCTCACAAAAAAATTATGTGGCTCCTATAAAAAAGACAAATTTTGATGTTGTAACACGACTACGTACAGTATATTTTTTGCCTTTTTTTACACGCCACACAAAATGTCGTTTTTCCACGAAAACTTGTGAACGAACATATGATGTCACAATGTATACCAAAAAAATTAACATTTATATAATTTTTTTAATCATTTTCTATAATTGGTGCATATGCACGCGTGTGCCAAAACGCCACCTCCGCAGGCTAGGAGTTTCTAAACTTCTTATGGCACATCAAATAAAATGTTGTTCAAACAATAATAATAATGTGCTTATGATTGTTACTCCCTTCCACCATGAATAAAGTCCACATCGGTTTCGTGTCAAACTTTGACTCGAGATTTAGGTACCCACATGATAGTGCTAGTATCATAGCTAGTATCATACACATTGGTCCCACAAAAATGTTGATGTGGCAGCTAATTAAGTAGGAGAGAGGAGATTAGTGTAACATAGGTAGATACTGTATCATAGCGCAAACAACGAGAAAACTTAATGCTAAACAAATCTTGTACACAAATTTGCATTGAGATTCTAAAAAATAATAAATGTAGCATTACTATGATACTACTCCATGATACTACCCACTATAGAAATAGTATGACCAGCCTAATTTTATGACATCCGCAAAATATACCATTGGAAAGTTCATCGAAACAAGCATCCGATGATATAGTTTTGAATGACATGCAACTCATAATTGGCGGGCCCAAGTATTAGTCTAAGTTTGCCTCTGAAAACAAATTGGCATTGTACTCTAGGACAAAGGGAGACTACTCGCAATGGCAATATCATAAGTAGTATCATGCACTACATGCATGCAAAATGTTGATGTGTCATATCAGTTAATGATGAAAGAGACGATAGTGGTATCATAGGTAGATATCGTATCATATCATGTAGAACTAGAAAAATTACTGCCAAACAAATCTTGTACACACTTTTGTATTGAGATTCTACAAATCCCTAAATACATGTAACATATTATACTACTACATGATGATAATATGGACTGTGAAAATAATATCGTACATTAGTATCATATGTATGATACTATTATATGATACTCCCCATTGTGACTAGTCTAATAATAACAATAGTACTCAAATTTGTCTTGTCCCTCGGGTGTTTAGAAGTATATGTTCGGTCCCTCACGTATTTAAGAATTATGTTTGGCCCCTCAACTCTAATGTGGTCAAAATTGAGCACTTGAACACTTAGTTAGGTCTAGCAATGATAAAAACTTGATTGGTCTGTTTATTATTTGTTATGTGGCACGGCGGCAAAGCATTTTGCTAAATCTCAAGCACACATAGTTGGGGTCCATTAGAGGGACTAATTAAATCAAAGTACAATGGATTATGAAAGCAGGTTTTATCATTGATTAGCTTTGCAACGGCCTATCAACTGTAAGTGTTGCATGTGTTCTAAAGAACTATGTTCATCGTCACAGATCAAGAGGAGTACGCAGTGGAGGACGCACAAAACAACCGTAGGCCAGGTGGGCACACCTTACTAATTTTCTTTTTTCCACTTTATATGTGATAATTTTTTACATAATTAATTAACTAAAACATTTTAAAATAGGGTGGGCCATTCAACCCAAACACCATGTTGCGTACGTCGCTGAGGGTAAGGGGTAGTCTAAGGGGGCAATGTAAGACCTAATTAAGTGTTTGAGGTTAGTTATGGACCGCTGTTATACCTAATTGTGTTTGAGGTTAGTTAGGGACCTTATTATACATAATTAAGTGTTAGAGGTGAGTTCAAATAATAATATATAGTTGGGGTCTAAAGTTCACCAACGTATGCAACACACGAGCTGCCAAATGTGTACTTAATTAACCCTATTAGGAAAACACAAGATTATCTCATTCAACAAAATATTAGGAAAGTGTATCACAATTGTATTTATCCCTTATCTCTCTCATGTTAACCGAGACAAGAGTTCGTTCTAGGTCAGCTCTACGACAATTAGCGTCGCAAGGGTGGTAACATAGGTGTGCAGTTGCGAAAGTTTTTTCCCAAGTTATCGACTTCCTCAATCCACACTTAATATTTGTGCATGCGGGCCTAAGTATATGGTACTACTTAGTTCTATTCCTAGTATATATGTTGGGTGACTTAGAAAAATCATACTTCGTACATGATTCCTTCGAAAATCCTTTAGGGCTTCTTTGATTCATATTAGGTTGGTATAAGATAATAGGATTTAGATCTTATAGGAATATTTCCTACACTAGTAGTTTGATTCATATGAACATATCCAATAGGAAATAATCCTATAGGAATCATCAAGTAGTGCAAATCCTAGTATAGGATTAAATATTTGGTCCTACCTCATGGAAAAATTCATTTGGCGCAATCAAACGCAACTCATCTTATTATAGGATTTAACTACACATGTCATCCCAAATCCCAATCCTACATTCCTACTCCTATGATTTCCCTATCCTGTGAATGAAAGGAGCCCTTAAAATCAAACTATCCCGCACCTCGTCGATTCGTATAAAACCGACTCTAGCCAACAACTCTTCGCCCGACCTTTCTTCTTCACCATCAGGCCACCACACACTGTCATTTTCCATTGCAACGCATTTAGGGTGTGTTCGGTTCCAGAACCAAGTGGAATGGAATGGAACCGTTCCGCACCTAGAGCCCATTCTTGTGTTCGGTTGTGGAATGGAACGGAACCGAGTGGTTCCTCGAAAGGGAATATTCTCCCCATATGCAGAATGCACCCATTCCACCGAATCGGTGGAATGTGGTGGAACGGCTGTTACTTAGCCGCTATTAATTACAAAGCACTTCACTAATCCAACCAAAAAAATTATTAGTTGTTGTTAATTATGATTTTGAGATTAAAAAGGCCACTATTAATTACGATATTTAGACAAAAGATTAAACTTTAACTTCATTCCGTTCTACTCTCCAAATTCCCCGACCATACAAAAAATAACATTAATTACGATTTTAAGATTAAAAAGGCCATTAGGCGTTGTTAATTACGATTTTAAGATTTAAAAGGCTATTTGCCATTGTTAATTACGATTCTTAGACAAAAGTTTAGTTTAACCACATTCCGTTCTGCTCTCCAATTCCTCCAACCGAACAAAAAACAGTACCATTCTGTACCTCCTTTTTGTCCAAACCGAACGCGGGGATGGAACCATTCCATTCCTCTGGAAAGGAACCATTCCTTACTAAAATCTTCTTGTGCCACCTCCCAGTTTAAAGGCCTACTCGCATAACCCTACAGCTCTGCACTCGCGTGGGCAACCGAACACACCTACATCATCAATGCCCCGCGTACTTATCCGCACCGCCTACAGCTCTGCACTCCTATGACCTATCCATGGCTGGGCAGTCAAAAAAAGCTGCGTCACCTGGGAAATCAACAAGCCACGCAAGCAAGTCGCAAGCATCATAAATTCCGAATCAATGCCTAGCTACAGTCTACCTGGCCTCCTCCCAACTCATTGTCCTTGAGGCCTTAACAAAGCCTTCTAAAAGGGTTTTATCAAAATATTCCATATGGATTAGTAAAAAAACGCACCTGCTAAAGATTCATATATGCCCCTAGGTTAGGTCAAATCCTAGGTTTGACCATGATTTAAACAAGTTTAAAACATGAATATGAAAATTAAGCATGTATCCTTCGTAGTCACTCCAAAATGAAGCTCTTGAGAGGGTTTTTGAAATTTCCATGTTTGAAACCAAAAAACCACGTACTTCTCTTCATGCTTGACTTCATAAGACAGAGTTTGGGGTTAGGGGTAGCTTGATACATGATTTTTCTCGTTTGAATATGTCTAGACCTTGTTATCAACTTAATTGAATGCTTACTATATATATGACATAAGAAGACTATGTGCATTGGTTTTTCATTTTATTGTTTTTTTAATTTTATGCCCATTTGAATCTTGGTCAAATCCTAAGTTTGACCATGATTTAAACAAGTTGAAAACATGAATATGAAAAATTAAGCATATATCCTTCTTAGTCACTCCAAAATGAAGCTCTTGGGAGGGTTTTTGAAATTTCCATGTTTTAAACCAAAAACCACATATCTTCATGCTTGACTTCATGAGATAGAGTTTAGGGTTAGGGGGTAGATACATGATTTCTCTGGTTTGAATATATCTAGACCTTGTTTATCAACTTAATTGAATGCTTACTAATGTGACATAAGAAGACTATGTGCCTTGATTTTCCATTTTTTTGTTTTTTTGAATTTTTATGCCCATTTGAATCTTGGTCAAATCCTAGGTTTGACCATGATTTAAACAAGTTTAATAAAACATGAATAGGAAAAATTAAGCATATATCCTTCTTAGTCACTCCAAAATGTAGATCTTGGTAGGGTTTTTAAAATTTCCATGTTTGAAACCAAAAACCACGACTTCTCTTCATGCATGCTTGACTTCATAAGACAGAGTTGAGGGCTAGGGTAGCTAGATACATGATGTTTCTGGTTTGAATATGTCTAGACCTTGTTTATCAACTTAATTGAATGCTTACTATATGACATAAGAAGACTACGTGCCTTGGTTTTTCATTTATTTTCATTTATTTTGAATTTTTATGCCCATTTGAATCTTGGTCAAATCCTAGGTTTGACCATGATTTAAACTAGTTTAAAACATAAATATGAAAAATTAAGTATCTATCCTTCTTAGCCACTCCAAAATGAAGCTCTTGGGAGGGTTTTTGAAATTTCCATGATTGAAACCAAAAACCACTTCTCTTCATGCTTGACTTCATAAGTCAGGGTTTAGGGATATATATATAGGGGGTACATGCATGATTTTTCTGGTTGGAATATGTCTAGAACTTGTTTTTCAACTTGAGCTTATCTAGAGCTTGTTTTTAAATTTTTTATACCCATTTGATTCTTCATCAAATCCTAGGTTTGTTGACCTAGATTTGAACAAGTTTAAAACATGAATATGAAAAGGTAAGCATGTATGCTTCTTAATTAGTCACTCCAAAATGAAGCTCTTGGGAGGGTTTTTGAAATTTCCATGATTTAAACCAAAAACCACTTCTCTTCGTGCTTGACTTCATAAGTTAGGGTTTAGGGATATATAGGGGGTAGATACATCATGATTTTTCTGGTTTGAATATGTCTAGAGCTTGTTTATCAACTTAATTGAATGCTTACTATATGACATAAGAAGACTATGTGCCTTGATATTTCATTTTTTTTAATTATGCCCTTTTGAATATTGGTCAAAACCTAGGTTTGACAAAGATTTAAAAAAGATTAAAACATGAAAATGAAAAAGTAAGCCTTGATCCTTCTTATTAACTCCAAAATGAAGGTTTTTGGGAGGGTTTTTGAAATATCCATGTTTGAAACCCAAAACCACTTCTCTTCGTGCAGAGTTTAGGGTTAGGGGTAGCTAGACACCTGAATTTTCTGGTTTGATATGTCTAGACCTTGTTTATCAACTTAATTGAATGCTTACTATATGACATAAGAAGACTATGTGCCTTGATTTTACATTTTTTTAAAATTATGCCCATTTGAATCTTGGTCAAATCCTAGGTTTGACCATGATTTAAACAAGTTTGTTTATCAACTTGAATGCTTGCTATATGACATCAGAAGACTATGTGTTTGGTTTTTGTTTTTTGAATTTGTTATGCCCATTTGAATCTTAGCTAGTCAAATCCTAGGTTTGAATATATATGTCTAGACCTTGTATATCAACTTGAATGCTTACTATACATATGACATAAGAATGTTATGTGCTTTGGTTTTTCATTCTTTTCATTTTTTCTGAATTTTTAGGGCCATTTGAATCTTGGTCAAATCCTTGGTTTGACCAAGATTTAAACAAATTTAAAACATGAAAATGAAAAGGGAAGTCTGTATCCTTCTTAGTCACTCTAAAATGAAGCTTTTGGGATGTTCTTTAAATTTCAATGTTTGAAACCCAAAACGACTTCCCTTCATGCTAGACTTCATAAGATCGACAGGGGGTAGATACATGATTTGTCTGGTTTGGATATATCTAGACCTTGTTTATCAACTTGATTGCTTACGATATGACATAAGAAGACTATGTGATTTGGTTTTTCATTTTTCTGATTTTTTTGAATTTTGTGCCCACCCATTTGTATCTTCGTCAAATCCTAGGTTTGACCAAGATAATTTAAACAAGTTTAAAACATGAAAATGTAAAGGGAAGCATGTATCCTTCTTAGTCACTCTAAAATGAAGCTTTTGGGAGGTTTTTGAAATTTCGATGTTTGAAACCCAAAACCACTTCTCTTCACACGCTTGACTTCATAAGACAGAGTTTAGGGGTTAGGGGTATAGATACATGATTTGTCTGGTTTGAATATGTCTAGACCTTGTTTATCAACTTGAATGCTTACTATATGACATAAGAAGACTATGTGATTTGGTTTTTCATTTTTCTGTTTTTTAATTATTTTTCTGCCCATTTGAATCTTGGTCAAATCCTAGGTTTGAACAAGATTTAGACAAGTTTAACACGTGAAATTAAACGAATAAGTAAGCATTGATCCTTCTTAGTCACTCCAAAATGTACCAATTGATAGTGTTAACTTTGCTTCATGGAAAAAATAATGTCATGTAAATGAGTTAACTTGGATTTCCTACCCTTGAATCCATAGGAAACTTTGTTCTAATGCACTATTATAATCAACCGAGTTTTTACACCAACAGGTCTGTCACTTACGTGTGGTGCCCACGCGTGAGGTCCCACACTTGAGTGAGCACAAGTCACGTGCAATAGGTACGCCAACTCCCAGCCATCTTCTTTGTCAAGAGAAGACGCATCAGGATGCGTATTGGAAGTCTGTGGGTCCTTCTGGATCCTTCGGTTGTCCCTCTCACAAAAAAAACAAATCTCTCTCATTCTCGGCCTCGCTCGACTCGCTCGCTCGCTCGCTCGCACCTCCTGCGCACTGACAAACCCTGCACAACAGTCAACATCATCATCATCACCCGAAAAAGGGAAGACACCATAATGCTCTGCCTTTTTTCTCTCCTTCCGAGTGATCCCTCTTCCTCCGAGTTTCACTCGACGGGCAAACGCACATCTGCAGCATAGTAATAATAAAAAGGTAGAAAAATCGATATACGAATCTATAATTAAATAGGTTAAACTAGGGTTTTGCCCAGTACTACAGATCAAGGTTCAAAAAAATCCAACTACGGGGTTCGAACAACACGATTCTAATCCAAGAACTTTTTCGACCTCATCCAAGTGGCCTCAAACTATAGGGTTAGCATCTAGTGCAGTATGTGTGAAAATGTATGCACTATGTGTGCTATAACTTGTATGTCTTTCAAATTTGAACCAACTTTGAATAAGTTTGAAATATTTGAAATGGGGCTTTTGGCTTAAACGTTTGAAACTCAAAACGATTCTCTTCATGCTAGACTTCATAAGACCGAGTTTAGGGTTAGGGGTAGATACATGATTTGTCTGGTTTGAATATGTCTAAACCTTGTTTATCAACTTTAATGCTAACTTCTCAGTCACTCTAAAATGAAGTTTTTGGAGGTTTTTGAAATTTCCATCTTTGAAACCCAAAACCACTTCTCTTCATGCTTGACTTCATAAGAAAAAGTTTAGGGTTAGGGGGTATAGATACATGATTTGTATGGTTTGAATATGTCCAAACCTTGTTTATCAACTTGAATATGCTTACTATATGACATAAGAAGACTATGTACTTTGGTTTTTAAATTTTCTGACTTTTTTAATTTTCTGCGCATTTGAATCATATCTTGGTCAAATCCTAGGTTTCACCAAGATTTAGACAAGTTTAACACGTGAAAACGAGTAAGTAAGCATGGATCCTTCTTAGTCACTCTAAAATGAAGCTTTTGGGATGTTCTTGAAATTTCCATGTTTGAAACCCAAAACCACTTCTCTTCATGATTGACTTCCATAAGATCGACAGATCAGTTTAGGGTTAGGGGTAGATATATACATGATTTTTTGGTTTGAATATGTCTAGACCTTGTTTATCAACTTGAATGCTTACTATACATATGACATAAGAATGCTATGTGCTTTGGTTTTTCATTCTCTTTTTGATTTTTTTCTAAATTTTTAGGCCCATTTGAATCTTGGTCAAATCCTTGGTTTGACCAAGATTTAAACAAGTTTAAAACATGAAAATGAAAAGGGAAGTCAGTATCCTTCGTAGTCACTCTAAAATGGAGAAGCTTTTGGGATGTTCTTGTAATTTCTATGTTTGAAACCGAAAACGAGTTCCCTTCACATGCTAGTAGACTAGCTTCATAAGATCGACAGGCCGGGGGTAGATACATGATTTGTCTGGTTTGGATATATCTAGACCTTGTTTATCAACTTTAATGCTTACTATATGACATATATAAGAAAACTATTGCTTTGGTTTTTCCTTTTTCTGTTTTTTTTTATTTTGATGCCCATTTGAATCATGTCGAATCCTAGGTTTGACCAAGATAATTTAAACAAGTTTAAAACATGAAAATGAAAAGGGAAGCATGTATCCTTCTTAGTCACTCTAAAATGAAGCTTTTGGGAGGTTTTTGAAATTTCGATGTTTGAAACCCAAAACCACTTCTCTTCACATGCTTGACTTCATAAGACAGAGTTTAGGGGTTAGGGGTATAGATACATGATTTGTCTGGTTGAATATGTCTAGACCTTGTTTATCAACTTTAATGCTTACTATATGACATAAGAAAACTATTGCTTTGGTTTTTCTTTTTCTGATTTTTTTGAATTTTGATGCCCATTTGAATCTTGTCAAATTCTAGGTTTGACCAAGATTTAAACAAGTTTAAAACATGAAAATGAAAAGGGAAGCATGCAACCTTCTCAGTCACTCTAAAATGAAGTTTTTGGGAGGTTTTTGATATTTCCATGTTTGAAACCCGAAACCACTTCTCTTCATGCTTGACTTCATAAGACAGAGTTTAGGGTTAGGGGTAGATACATGATTTGTGTATGGGTTGAATATGTCCAAACCTTGTTTATCAACTTGAATATGCTTATGTGCTTTGGTTTTTTATTTTTCTGATTTTTTTGAATTTTATGCCCATAAATCTTGGTCAAATCCTAGGTTTGACCAGGATTTAAACAAGTTTAAAACATGAAATGAAAAGATAAGCCTGGATCCTTCTTAGTCACTCTAAAATGAAGCTTTTGGGAGGTTCTTGAAATTTCCATATTTGAAACCCAAAACCACTTCTCTACATGATTGACTTCATAAGACATAGTTTAATTAGAGTTTTAGGGGTAGATATATACATGATTTTTCTGGTTTGAATATATATGTCTAGACCTTGTTTATCAACTTGAATGCATGCTTACTATACATATGACATAAGAATGCTATATATGTGCTTTGGTTTTTCATTCTTTTGATTTTTTTCTGAATTTTTAGGGCCATTTGAATCTTGCATGGTTAAACTTGGGTTTTGCCCAGTTCTAAAGATCAAGGGTTCAAAAAAATCCAACTACGGGGTTCGAACAACACGATTCTAATCCAAGAATTTTTTCGACCTCATCCAAATGGCCTCAAACTATAGGGTTAGCATCTAGTGCAGTATGTGTGAAAATGTATGCACTATGTGTGCTATAACTTGTATGTCTTTCAAATTAAGTTGATAAACAAGGTCTAGACATATTCAAACCAGAATATTATACTGCATTAGTACAAAAAGTTTCCTATGGATTCATCAAGGGTAGTAAAGCCAAGTTAACTCATTGTCATGACTAAGAAGGATCCATGCTTACTTTTTCATTTTCATGTTTTAAACTTGTTTAAATCTTGGTCAAACCTAGGATTTGACCAAGATTCAAATGGTCATAAAAAATCAAACAAAATCAAGAAAATCAAAAACCAAACCACATAGTCTTCTTATGTAATATACTAAGCATTCAAGTTGATCAACGAAGTCTAGACATATTCAAACCAGAAAAATCATGTATCTACCCCCTAACCCTAAACGTTGTCTTATGAAGTCAAGCATGAAGAGAAGAAGTGGTTTTGGGTTTCAAACATGGAAATTTCAAAAACCCACCCAAAAGCTTCATTTTGGAGTGACTAAGAAGGATCCAAGCTTACTTTTTCATTTTCATGTTTCAAACTTGTTTAAATCTTTGTCAAACCTAGGATTTGACCAAGATTCAAATGGGCATAAAAATTCAAAAAAGAAATCAAAAAAATGAAACACCAAAGCACATAAACTTCTTATGTCATATAGTAATTAAGCATTCATGTTGATCAACAAAGTCTATATATATTTAAACAATAAAAATCATGTATATATACCCCCAAACCCAAAACCACTTCTCTTCACATGCTTGACTTCATAAGACAGAGTTTAGGGGTTAGGGGTATAGATACATGATTTGTCTGGTTTGAATATGTCTAGACCTTGTTTATCAACTTGAATGCTTACTATGTGATTTGGTTTTTCATTTTTCTGTTTTTTAATTATTTTTCTGCCCATTTGAATCTTGGTCAAATCCTAGGTT
This sequence comes from Lolium multiflorum, assembly GCA_030979885.1. Classification (NCBI taxonomy): domain Eukaryota; kingdom Viridiplantae; phylum Streptophyta; class Magnoliopsida; order Poales; family Poaceae; genus Lolium; species Lolium multiflorum. The sequence goes on from JAUUTY010001323.1 coordinate 36,181, forward strand.
TGAACAAGATTTAGACAAGTTTAACACGTGAAATTAAACGAATAAGTAAGCATTGATCCTTCTTAGTCACTCCAAAATGTACCAATTGATAGTGTTAACTTTGCTTCATGGAAAAAATAATGTCATGTAAATGAGTTAACTTGGATTTCCTACCCTTGAATCCATAGGAAACTTTGTTCTAATGCACTATAATAATCAACCGAGTTTTTACACCAACAGGTCTGTCACTTACGTGTGGTGCCCACGCGTGAGGTCCCACACTTGAGTGAGCACAAGTCACGTGCAATAGGTACGCCAACTCCCAGCCATCTTCTTTGTCAAGAGAAGACGCATCAGGATGCGTATTGGAAGTCTGTGGGTCCTTCTGGATCCTTCGGTTGTCCCTCTCACAAAAAAAACAAATCTCTCTCATTCTCGGCCTCGCTCGACTCGCTCGCTCGCTCGCTCGCACCTCCTGCGCACTGACAAACCCTGCACAACAGTCAACATCACCAGAAAAAGAATATACACCATCAATAAGAGGGGCCCCGTGACTGCTCTCCCTTCTTCTCCTTCCGAGTGATTCCTCTTCCTCCGAGTTTCACTCGACGGGCAAACACACATGTGCTGCATAGTAATAATAAAAAAGTAAAAGAATCGACTACGAATCTATTATTAAATAGGTTATAAACTAGGGTTTTCCCCAGTACTACAGATCAAGTTGAAAAAAAAATCCAACTACGGGGTTTGATTTTGGCCTACAAATAAAAAATTAAATAAGTTGAACTAGTATTCCTCTAAAAAATCATTTTGGTTTGCATTGTTTGATAATTTTCATAGCTAGAGTGCATCACAATTTTTTGATTTCATGCTTTGCTTTGCCAATTTTGATTTTTTCTAACCACCTTCTCTTTGATTTCAAATTTAGGTCAAACTATCGATGCCTACTATGTGTTCTACTTGAATTGGATGCAGCATGCGCACATGATATGTTTTGCCATTGTTTTGGGCTTCCACACATCTTGGGGCATCCAAGTATTTAAGTTACCTTGTTTTTTAATTGTAATTCATGTACCCTTTCCTCCCAATTAAATTTTGGTTTTACATTTTTAATTTTTTTAAATTTTTATGCCCATTCTGATGTCATATAGTTAGCATTTAAGTTGATAAACAAGGTCTGGACATATTCAAACCAAAAAATCATGTATCTACCCCCTAACGCTAAACTCTGTCATATGAAGTCAAGCATATGAAGAGAAGTGGTTTTGGGTTTCAAACATGGAAATTTCCATGCTTGAAACCAAAAACCACTTCTCTTCATGCATGCTTGACTTCATAAGACAGAGTTTAGGGTTAGGTGGTAGATACATGATTTTCCTGGTTTGAATATGTTTAGACCTTGTTTATCAAATTAATTGAATGCTTACTATATAACATAAGAGAAGACCTTGTTTTTTTTGAATTTTTATACCCATTCGAATCTTTGTCAAATCCTTGGTTCCACCAAGATTTGAATAAGTTAAAAACATGAATATGAAAAAGTAAGCATGTATGCTTCTTAGTCACTTCAAAATGAAGCTCTTGGGAGGGTTTTTGAATTTCCATGTTCGAAACCAAAAACCACAATGCTTGACTTCATGAAACAAAGTTTAGGGTTATGGGTAGATACATGCATGATTTTTCTTGTTTGAATATGTCTAGAACTTGTTTATCAACTTAATTGAATGCCTACTATATAACATAAGAAGACCTTTTTTGTATTTTTTAAATTTTTATACCCATTTGAATCTTGGTCAAATCCTAGGTTTCACCAAGATTTGAATAAGTTTAAAACATGAATATGAAAAAGTAAGCATGCATGTATGCTTCTTAATTAATCACTTCGAAATGAAGCTCTTGGGAGGGTTTTTGAAATTTCCATGTTTGAAACCAAAAACCACATATCTTCATGCATGCGCTTGACTTCATGAGACAGAGTTTAGTGTTAGGGGGTAGATACATGATTTCTCTCGTTTGAATATGTTTGAAACCAAAAACCACATATCTCTGGTTTGCCCGCACTTAGAAATGATATTTGCATCACTTATCATATGTTTGCCCATTTGAATCTTGTCAAATCCTAGATTTGACCAAGATAATTTAAACAAGTTTAAAACATGAAAATGAAAAGGCAAGCTTGTATCCTTCTTAGTCACTCTAAAATGAAGTTTGGGGAGGTTTTTGAAATTTCCATGCTTGAAACCAAAAACCACTTCTCTTCATGCTTGACTTCATAAAGACAGAGTTTTTGGGGATATATAGGGGTAGATACATGATTTTTCTGGTTTGATATGTCTAGACCTTGTTTATCAACTTAATTGAATGCTTACTATATGACATAAGAAGACTATGTGCCTTGATTTTACATTTTTTTAAATTATGCCCATTTGAATCTTGGTCAAATCCTAGGTTTGACCATGATTTAAACAAGTTTAAAACATGAATATGAAAATTAAGCATGTATCCTTCGTAGTCACTCCAAAATGAAGCTCTTGAGAGGGTTTTTGAAATTTCCATGTTTGAAACCAAAAAACCACGTACTTCTCTTCATGCATGCTTGACTTCATAAGACAGAGTTTAGGGCTAGGGTAGCTAGATACATGATGTTTCTGGTTTGAATATGTCTAGACCTTGTTTATCAACTTAATTGAATGCTTACTATATGACATAAGAAGACTACGTGCCTTGGTTTTTCATTTATTTTCATTTATTTTGAATTTTTATGCCCATTTGAATCTTGGTCAAATCCTAGGTTTGACCATGATTTAAACTAGTTTAAAACATAAATATGAAAAATTAAGTATCTATCCTTCTTAGCCACTCCAAAATGAAGCTCTTGGGAGGGTTTTTGAAATTTCCATGATTGAAACCAAAAACCACTTCTCTTCATGCTTGACTTCATAAGTCAGGGTTTAGGGATATATATATAGGGGGTACATGCATGATTTTTCTGGTTGGAATATGTCTAGAACTTGTTTTTCAACTTGAGCTTATCTAGAGCTTGTTTTTAAATTTTTTATACCCATTTGATTCTTCATCAAATCCTAGGTTTGTTGACCTAGATTTGAACAAGTTTAAAACATGAATATGAAAAGGTAAGCATGTATGCTTCTTAATTAGTCACTCCAAAATGAAGCTCTTGGGAGGGTTTTTGAAATTTCCATGATTTAAACCAAAAACCACTTCTCTTCGTGCTTGACTTCATAAGTTAGGGTTTAGGGATATATAGGGGGTAGATACATCATGATTTTTCTGGTTTGAATATGTCTAGAGCTTGTTTATCAACTTAATTGAATGCTTACTATATGACATAAGAAGACTATGTGCCTTGATATTTCATTTTTTTTAATTATGCCCTTTTGAATATTGGTCAAAACCTAGGTTTGACAAAGATTTAAAAAAGATTAAAACATGAAAATGAAAAAGTAAGCCTTGATCCTTCTTATTAACTCCAAAATGAAGGTTTTTGGGAGGGTTTTTGAAATATCCATGTTTGAAACCCAAAACCACTTCTCTTCGTGCAGAGTTTAGGGTTAGGGGTAGCTAGACACCTGAATTTTCTGGTTTGATATGTCTAGACCTTGTTTATCAACTTAATTGAATGCTTACTATATGACATAAGAAGACTATGTGCCTTGATTTTACATTTTTTTAAATTATGCCCATTTGAATCTTGGTCAAATCCTAGGTTTGACCATGATTTAAACAAGTTTGTTTATCAACTTGAATGCTTGCTATATGACATCAGAAGACTATGTGTTTGGTTTTTGTTTTTTGAATTTGTTATGCCCATTTGAATCTTAGCTAGTCAAATCCTAGGTTTGAATATATATGTCTAGACCTTGTATATCAACTTGAATGCTTACTATACATATGACATAAGAATGTTATGTGCTTTGGTTTTTCATTCTTTTCATTTTTTCTGAATTTTTAGGGCCATTTGAATCTTGGTCAAATCCTTGGTTTGACCAAGATTTAAACAAATTTAAAACATGAAAATGAAAAGGGAAGTCTGTATCCTTCTTAGTCACTCTAAAATGAAGCTTTTGGGATGTTCTTTAAATTTCAATGTTTGAAACCCAAAACGACTTCCCTTCATGCTAGACTTCATAAGATCGACAGGGGGTAGATACATGATTTGTCTGGTTTGGATATATCTAGACCTTGTTTATCAACTTGATTGCTTACGATATGACATAAGAAGACTATGTGATTTGGTTTTTCATTTTTCTGATTTTTTTGAATTTTGTGCCCACCCATTTGTATCTTCGTCAAATCCTAGGTTTGACCAAGATAATTTAAACAAGTTTAAAACATGAAAATGTAAAGGGAAGCATGTATCCTTCTTAGTCACTCTAAAATGAAGCTTTTGGGAGGTTTTTGAAATTTCGATGTTTGAAACCCAAAACCACTTCTCTTCACATGCTTGACTTCATAAGACAGAGTTTAGGGGTTAGGGGTATAGATACATGATTTGTCTGGTTTGAATATGTCTAGACCTTGTTTATCAACTTGAATGCTTACTATATGACATAAGAAGACTATGTGATTTGGTTTTTCATTTTTCTGTTTTTTAATTATTTTTCTGCCCATTTGAATCTTGGTCAAATCCTAGGTTTGAACAAGATTTAGACAAGTTTAACACGTGAAATTAAACGAATAAGTAAGCATTGATCCTTCTTAGTCACTCCAAAATGTACCAATTGATAGTGTTAACTTTGCTTCATGGAAAAAATAATGTCATGTAAATGAGTTAACTTGGATTTCCTACCCTTGAATCCATAGGAAACTTTGTTCTAATGCACTATTATAATCAACCGAGTTTTTACACCAACAGGTCTGTCACTTACGTGTGGTGCCCACGCGTGAGGTCCCACACTTGAGTGAGCACAAGTCACGTGCAATAGGTACGCCAACTCCCAGCCATCTTCTTTGTCAAGAGAAGACGCATCAGGATGCGTATTGGAAGTCTGTGGGTCCTTCTGGATCCTTCGGTTGTCCCTCTCACAAAAAAAAACAAATCTCTCTCATTCTCGGCCTCGCTCGACTCGCTCGCTCGCTCGCTCGCTCGCACCTCCTGCGCACTGACAAACCCTGCACAACAGTCAACATCACCAGAAAAAGAATATACACCATCAATAAGAGGGGCCCCGTGACTGCTCTCCCTTCTTCTCCTTCCGAGTGATTCCTCTTCCTCCGAGTTTCACTCGACGGGCAAACACACATGTGCTGCATAGTAATAATAAAAAAGTAAAAGAATCGACTACGAATCTATTATTAAATAGGTTATAAACTAGGGTTTTCCCCAGTACTACAGATCAAGTTGAAAAAAAAATCCAACTACGGGGTTTGATTTTGGCCTACAAATAAAAAATTAAATAAGTTGAACTAGTATTCCTCTAAAAAATCATTTTGGTTTGCATTGTTTGATAATTTTCATAGCTAGAGTGCATCACAATTTTTTGATTTCATGCTTTGCTTTGCCAATTTTGATTTTTTCTAACCACCTTCTCTTTGATTTCAAATTTAGGTCAAACTATCGGTGCCTACTATGTGTTCTACTTGAATTGGATGCAGCATGCGCACATGATATGTTTTGCCATTGTTTTGGGCTTCCACACATCTTGGGGCATCCAAGTATTTAAGTTACCTTGTTTTTTAATTGTAATTCATGTACCCTTTCCTCCCAATTAAATTTTGGTTTTACATTTTTAATTTTTTTAAATTTTTATGCCCATTCTGATGTCATATAGTTAGCATTTAAGTTGATAAACAAGGTCTGGACATATTCAAACCAAAAAATCATGTATCTACCCCCTAACGCTAAACTCTGTCATATGAAGTCAAGCATATGAAGAGAAGTGGTTTTGGGTTTCAAACATGGAAATTTCCATGCTTGAAACCAAAAACCACTTCTCTTCATGCATGCTTGACTTCATAAGACAGAGTTTAGGGTTAGGTGGTAGATACATGATTTTCCTGGTTTGAATATGTTTAGACCTTGTTTATCAAATTAATTGAATGCTTACTATATAACATAAGAGAAGACCTTGTTTTTTTTGAATTTTTATACCCATTCGAATCTTTGTCAAATCCTTGGTTCCACCAAGATTTGAATAAGTTAAAAACATGAATATGAAAAAGTAAGCATGTATGCTTCTTAGTCACTTCAAAATGAAGCTCTTGGGAGGGTTTTTGAATTTCCATGTTCGAAACCAAAAACCACAATGCTTGACTTCATGAAACAAAGTTTAGGGTTATGGGTAGATACATGCATGATTTTTCTTGTTTGAATATGTCTAGAACTTGTTTATCAACTTAATTGAATGCCTACTATATAACATAAGAAGACCTTTTTTGTATTTTTTAAATTTTTATACCCATTTGAATCTTGGTCAAATCCTAGGTTTCACCAAGATTTGAATAAGTTTAAAACATGAATATGAAAAAGTAAGCATGCATGTATGCTTCTTAATTAATCACTTCGAAATGAAGCTCTTGGGAGGGTTTTTGAAATTTCCATGTTTGAAACCAAAAACCACATATCTTCATGCATGCGCTTGACTTCATGAGACAGAGTTTAGTGTTAGGGGGTAGATACATGATTTCTCTCGTTTGAATATGTTTGAAACCAAAAACCACATATCTCTGGTTTGCCCGCACTTAGAAATGATATTTGCATCACTTATCATATGTTTGCCCATTTGAATCTTGTCAAATCCTAGATTTGACCAAGATAATTTAAACAAGTTTAAAACATGAAAATGAAAAGGCAAGCTTGTATCCTTCTTAGTCACTCTAAAATGAAGTTTGGGGAGGTTTTTGAAATTTCCATGCTTGAAACCAAAAACCACATATCTTCATGCTTGACTTCATGAGATAGAGTTTAGGGTTAGGGGTAGATACATGATTTCTCTGGTTTGAATATATCTAGACCTTGTTTATCAACTTAATTGAATGCTTACTAATGTGACATAAGAAGACTATGTGCCTTGATTTTCCATTTTTTTGTTTTTTTGAATTTTTATGCCCATTTGAATCTTGGTCAAATCCTAGGTTTGACCATGATTTAAACAAGTTTAATAAAACATGAATAGGAAAAATTAAGCATATATCCTTCTTAGTCACTCCAAAATGTAGATCTTGGTAGGGTTTTTAAAATTTCCATGTTTGAAACCAAAAACCACGACTTCTCTTCATGCATGCTTGACTTCACAAGACAGAGTTTAGGGCTAGGGTAGCTAGATACATGATGTTTCTGGTTTGAATATGTCTAGACCTTGTTTATCAACTTAATTGAATGCTTACTATATGACATAAGAAGACTACGTGCCTTGGTTTTTCATTTATTTTCATTTATTTTGAATTTTTATGCCCATTTGAATCTTGGTCAAATCCTAGGTTTGACCATGATTTAAACTAGTTTAAAACATAAATATGAAAAATTAAGTATCTATCCTTCTTAGCCACTCCAAAATGAAGCTCTTGGGAGGGTTTTTGAAATTTCCATGATTGAAACCAAAAACCACTTCTCTTCATGCTTGACTTCATAAGTCAGGGTTTAGGGATATATATATAGGGGGTACATGCATGATTTTTCTGGTTGGAATATGTCTAGAACTTGTTTTTCAACTTGAGCTTATCTAGAGCTTGTTTTTAAATTTTTTATACCCATTTGATTCTTCGTCAAATCCTAGGTTTGTTGACCTAGATTTGAACAAGTTTAAAACATGAATATGAAAAGGTAAGCATGTATGCTTCTTAATTAGTCACTCCAAAATGAAGCTCTTGGGAGGGTTTTTGAAATTTCCATGATTTAAACCAAAAACCACTTCTCTTCGTGCTTGACTTCATAAGTTAGGGTTTAGGGATATATAGGGGGTAGATACATCATGATTTTTCTGGTTTGAATATGTCTAGAGCTTGTTTATCAACTTAATTGAATGCTTACTATATGACATAAGAAGACTATGTGCCTTGATATTTCATTTTTTTTAATTATGCCCTTTTGAATATTGGTCAAAACCTAGGTTTGACAAAGATTTAAAAAAGATTAAAACATGAAAATGAAAAAGTAAGCCTTGATCCTTCTTATTAACTCCAAAATGAAGGTTTTTGGGAGGGTTTTTGAAATATCCATGTTTGAAACCCAAAACCACTTCTCTTCGTGCAGAGTTTAGGGTTAGGGGTAGCTAGACACATGAATTTTCTGGTTTGATATGTCTAGACCTTGTTTATCAACTTAATTGAATGCTTACTATATGACATAAGAAGACTATGTGCCTTGATTTTACATTTTTTTAAAATTATGCCCATTTGAATCTTGGTCAAATCCTAGGTTTGACCATGATTTAAACAAGTTTGTTTATCAACTTGAATGCTTGCTATATGACATCAGAAGACTATGTGTTTGGTTTTTGTTTTTTGAATTTGTTATGCCCATTTGAATCTTAGCTAGTCAAATCCTAGGTTTGAATATATATGTCTAGACCTTGTATATCAACTTGAATGCTTACTATACATATGACATAAGAATGTTATGTGCTTTGGTTTTTCATTCTTTTCATTTTTTCTGAATTTTTAGGGCCATTTGAATCTTGGTCAAATCCTTGGTTTGACCAAGATTTAAACAAATTTAAAACATGAAAATGAAAAGGGAAGTCTGTATCCTTCTTAGTCACTCTAAAATGAAGCTTTTGGGATGTTCTTTAAATTTCAATGTTTGAAACCCAAAACGACTTCCCTTCATGCTAGACTTCATAAGATCGACAGGGGGTAGATACATGATTTGTCTGGTTTGGATATATCTAGACCTTGTTTATCAACTTGATTGCTTACGATATGACATAAGAAGACTATGTGATTTGGTTTTTCATTTTTCTGATTTTTTTGAATTTTGTGCCCACCCATTTGTATCTTCGTCAAATCCTAGGTTTGACCAAGATAATTTAAACAAGTTTAAAACATGAAAATGTAAAGGGAAGCATGTATCCTTCTTAGTCACTCTAAAATGAAGCTTTTGGGAGGTTTTTGAAATTTCGATGTTTGAAACCCAAAACCACTTCTCTTCACACGCTTGACTTCATAAGACAGAGTTTAGGGGTTAGGGGTATAGATACATGATTTGTCTGGTTTGAATATGTCTAGACCTTGTTTATCAACTTGAATGCTTACTATATGACATAAGAAGACTATGTGATTTGGTTTTTCATTTTTCTGTTTTTTAATTATTTTTCTGCCCATTTGAATCTTGGTCAAATCCTAGGTTTGAACAAGATTTAGACAAGTTTAACACGTGAAATTAAACGAATAAGTAAGCATTGATCCTTCTTAGTCACTCCAAAATGTACCAATTGATAGTGTTAACTTTGCTTCATGGAAAAAATAATGTCATGTAAATGAGTTAACTTGGATTTCCTACCCTTGAATCCATAGGAAACTTTGTTCTAATGCACTATTATAATCAACCGAGTTTTTACACCAACAGGTCTGTCACTTACGTGTGGTGCCCACGCGTGAGGTCCCACACTTGAGTGAGCACAAGTCACGTGCAATAGGTACGCCAACTCCCAGCCATCTTCTTTGTCAAGAGAAGACGCATCAGGATGCGTATTGGAAGTCTGTGGGTCCTTCTGGATCCTTCGGTTGTCCCTCTCACAAAAAAAAAACAAATCTCTCTCATTCTCGGCCTCGCTCGACTCGCTCGCTCGCTCGCTCGCACCTCCTGCGCACTGACAAACCCTGCACAACAGTCAACATCATCATCATCACCCGAAAAAGGGAAGACACCATAATGCTCTGCCTTTTTTCTCTCCTTCCGAGTGATCCCTCTTCCTCCGAGTTTCACTCGACGGGCAAACGCACATCTGCAGCATAGTAATAATAAAAAGGTAGAAAAATCGATATACGAATCTATAATTAAATAGGTTAAACTAGGGTTTTGCCCTGTACTACAGATCAAGGTTCAAAAAAATCCAACTACGGGGTTCGAACAACACGATTCTAATCCAAGAACTTTTTCGACCTCATCCAAGTGGCCTCAAACTATAGGGTTAGCATCTAGTGCAGTATGTGTGAAAATGTATGCACTATGTGTGCTATAACTTGTATGTCTTTCAAATTTGAACCAACTTTGAATAAGTTTGAAATATTTGAAATGGGGCTTTTGGCTTAAACGTTTGAAACTCAAAACGATTCTCTTCATGCTAGACTTCATAAGACCGAGTTTAGGGTTAGGGGTAGATACATGATTTGTCTGGTTTGAATATGTCTAAACCTTGTTTATCAACTTTAATGCTAACTTCTCAGTCACTCTAAAATGAAGTTTTTGGAGGTTTTTGAAATTTCCATCTTTGAAACCCAAAACCACTTCTCTTCATGCTTGACTTCATAAGAAAAAGTTTAGGGTTAGGGGGTATAGATACATGATTTGTATGGTTTGAATATGTCCAAACCTTGTTTATCAACTTGAATATGCTTACTATATGACATAAGAAGACTATGTACTTTGGTTTTTAATTTTTCTGACTTTTTTAATTTTCTGCGCATTTGAATCATATCTTGGTCAAATCCTAGGTTTCACCAAGATTTAGACAAGTTTAACACGTGCAAACGAGTAAGTAAGCATGGATCCTTCTTAGTCACTCTAAAATGAAGCTTTTGGGATGTTCTTGAAATTTCCATGTTTGAAACCCAAAACCACTTCTCTTCATGATTGACTTCCATAAGATCGACAGATCAGTTTAGGGTTAGGGGTAGATATATACATGATTTTTTGGTTTGAATATGTCTAGACCTTGTTTATCAACTTGAATGCTTACTATACATATGACATAAGAATGCTATGTGCTTTGGTTTTTCATTCTCTTTTTGATTTTTTTCTAAATTTTTAGGCCCATTTGAATCTTGGTCAAATCCTTGGTTTGACCAAGATTTAAACAAGTTTAAAACATGTGCCTTGATTTTCCATTTTTTGTTTTTTCTGAATATTTATGCCCATTTGAATCTTGGTCAAATCCTAGGTTTGACCATGATTTAAACAAGTTTAATAAACATGAATATGAAATTTCCATGATTTATACCAAAAACCACTTCTCTTCATGCTTGACTTCATAAGTTAGGGTTTAGGGATATATAGGGGGTAGATTCATCATGATTTTTCTGGGTTGAATATGTCCATAGCTTGTTTATCAACTTAATTGAATGCTTACTATATGACATATATAAGAAGACTATGTGCCTTGATTTTTCATTTTTTTAAATTATGCCCATTTGAATCTTGGTCAAATCCTAGGTTTGAGCAAGATTTAAACAAGATTAAAACATGAAAATGAAAAATTAAGCCTTGATCCTTCTTATTCACTCCAAAATGAAGCTTTTGGGAGGGTTTTTGAGATATCCAGGTTTGAAACCCAAAACCACTTCTCTTCATGCATAGTTTAGGGTTAGGTGTAGATACATGAATTTTTGGTTTATAGTAAGCATTCAAGTTGATAAACAAGGTTTAGACATATTCAAACTAGAAAAATCATGTATATACCCCCTAAGGCTAAACTCTGTGATATATATGAAGTCAAGCATATAAGAGGAATGGTTTTGGGTTTCAAACATGGAAAATTCAAAAACCCTCCCAAAAGCTTCATTTTTTGAGTGAATAAGAAGGATCCAGGCTTACTTTTTCATTTTCATGTTACTGACTTGTTTAATTCTTGGTCAAACCTAGGATTTAACCAAGATTCAAATAGGCATAAAAATTCAATAAAGAATTCAAAAAATGAAAAACCAAAGCACATAATTAAGCTTCTTAAGTTATAGTAAGCATTCATGTTGATCAAGAGAGTCTATACATATTTAAACATTACAAATCATGTATATACCCCAACCCTAAACTCTGTCTAATGAAGTCAAGGACGAAGAGAAGTGGTTTTCGTTTTTTTTTGAATTTTTATGCCCATTTGAATCTTGGTCAAATCCTTGCAGGTTTGACCAATATTTAAACAAGTTTAAAACATGAAAATGAAAAGTAAGTGTGGATCCTTCTTATTCACTCCAAAATGAAGCTTTTGGGAGGTTTTTTTAAATTTTCCATGTTCGAAACCCAAAATGATATCTCTCCGTGCTTTACTTCATAAGACAAAGTTTAGGGGTAGGGGGTAGATACATGATTTTTCTGGTTTGAATATGTCTAGACCTTGTTTATCAACTTGAATGCTTATTATGTGACATCAAAAGACTATGTGTTTAGTTTTTTTTTGAATTTGTTATGCCCATTTGAATCTTGGTCAAATCCTAGGTTTGACCAAGATTTAAACCAGTTTAAAACATGAAAATGAAAAGTAAGCCTGGATTCTTCTTAGTCCCTCCAAAATGAAGCTTTTGGGAGGTTTTTTAAATTTCCATGTTTGAAACCCAAAACCACTCCTCTTAATGCTTGACTTCATAAGACAGAGTTTAGGGTTAGGGGCCAAGTATATACATGATTTTTCTTGTTTAAATATGTCTAGACTTTGTTTATCAACTTGAATGCTTACTATATGACATCAAAAGACTATGTGTTTGGTTTTGATTTTTTTGAATTTGTTATGTCCATTTGAATCTTGGTCAAATCCTAGGTTTGACCAAGATTTAAACCAATTTAAAACATGAAAATGAAAATGAAAGCCTGGATTCTTCTTAGTCACTCCAAAATGAAGCTTTTGGGAGTTTTTTCAATTTCCAATGTTTGAAACCCAAAACCACTTTTCTTCATGCTTGACTTCATAAGACAGAGTTTAGGGTTAGGGGGTATATACAATATTTTTCTGGTTTGAATATGTCTAGACTTCGTTGATCAACTGTAATGCTTACTATATGACATAAGAAGCTTATGTGCTTTGGTTTTTTTTTTGATTTCTTTTTTGAATTTTTATGCCCACTTGAATCCTGGTCAGATCCTTTGTTTGACCAAGATTTAAACAAGTTAAAACATGAAAATGAAAAAGTAAGCCTGGCTCCTTCTTAGTCATGAAAATGAGTTAACTTGGCTTTCCAACCCTTGAATCCATAGGAAACTTTGTACTAATGCAGTATAATAATCACTCGAGTTTTTACACCAACAGGTCTGTCACTTACGTGTGGTGCCCATGCGTGAGGTCCCAAACTTCAGTGAGCACAAGTCACATGCGGTAGGCAGGCAAAATACCCGATCAATCCGGGCGGTGGCTGTTAAGGACCCGATCGCATTTCTTGCTTTCAGACTGGGGTCTACCATGTAAGAAGTTTGTTCCTTTTGGATGCATCACTCGTATTTGCAAGTTTTTTGGGGGTCCCGCAAATTCAGGGTAGCATCATGCCCCCCTTCCCACGCCAACACAAACAGAGTTCAACACAACCTAATTAAGCAAGGTTCAACACAGACATAGTTCAACAACCCCTAATTAAGCTAATAGGTTCACCACAAACGCTGCTGAGCAGCAAACATAAACAGAGTTCAACAAAAGATGCTGCTTTTGAAGCAGTAGGAGAGACAAACATGCACAACAGTTACGGAGTATATTTACCATCTTCTTCCTGGTCCCGCTTCTTCTGCTTCTTGCTGCCCATACCTTTAATCTTTGGTGGCTTGGGCTTGGGAGGAGGCACACGACCGGTCTCGATAGCTTGGTTCAATTTCTTCCTTAGGAATAGCCCATATGCCATGTGGTTGGCTATGAAGCCGGATCGGTTAACAGTTTCCCCAACTTTGAGACAGCCGGACCCACCGGCTTCGGCATGCTGCAGGACGCTTCGAAAGTCAACCTTTATGCTCTTTGTGCAGAAGGGGCAGCTGTTCCTGGCACCAGTCCAGGGTTCACTCCAATACTTGTCGAACTTCCCCGCCTTAAGCTTGTTGAGAGTGGCCCTGGCCTTCCTATGACGCGACTCGACATCGCTGTCAACCTCATCAGTAGCAACCTGATACATGCCAAATAAACAGGTGAAGCAAATATGTAGCAGTTGCAACTAATAATGAATATGAATCTAAAAAGATTCTGACGCTAATTCAAAACCCTATAGCGCAAAAAAAAGAGGGAGAGACCATAGAGCAAATCGATACAGGGCTATGTTAAATAAGGGAGAGAGGTGAATCGGATGTGAAGCAAATATGTAGCAGTTGCAACTAATACTGAATATGAATCTAAAAAGATTCTGACGCTAATTCAAAACGCTATAGCGCAAAAAAAAGAGGGAGAGACCATAGCGCAAATCGATACAGGGCTATGTTGAATAAGGGAGAGAGGTGAATCGGAACATACTTCCTCCCCCTCGTCGACGATATTCTCGTCGAAGGTCGGCGGCGGCGGTTCAAAGATGAGTTCAACCTCGTCCTCGTCATCTAGGGGATGCTTCCCAAGAGAGTGGACCCATCTACCAACAGCATCAGATGCCGATGAGCGACCGATGGCCCGACCTTCGGCAATGGCCTCCGCTTCGTCTTTGGCATCCGCTGCGGCAATGATCGCCGCCGTTGCGGCCATGCGTGCTGCGGTCGCGGCTCTGCACGCCTCCTCTGCGGCTAAGGCCAGCCGCGCGGCTTTCGCTTTCGCTGCGTTGACGGCGTCGGTTGGGCTCTCCATCGGTGGAATGGGAAGGGGAAGTGAAGAGAGGGTTTTTTCCTAGTCCGTGGAGAGAGGGAGAAGTGTGGACGTGAAATGGATAACTGACGATATTTCAAGATTTGGGAGACATAGCACGAACCGGCAGATGACAGCGCGTGGGTGCATTACCTCATAGCCTCTGTCCTAGAAAGAGCGTACGTGTGGGTTTTCAAGGCATATTAAGGATTTTATTATTACATTGGGAAACTGTCATCGACCATCACTTTCCTCTTCAACTTTTCCACCTCCAATGATCTAAATGCATGTAGTAAATAAGAAAACCATATTATGCTAAATACTACTACCTCCATCCCAAAGCGTAAGGCTTATATTATTTTTAGAAGCTCAAACTATGTCAAGGTAAACTAAGATTTTACCAAAAATCATTATCATGCAAAATACAAAATTAATATCAATACATAGACAACGATTTTTTTTGGTATGGTATCTACAAAATATTATATTAGTTGATAGATTGTTCTAAATTTTCGTCAACCTTTACTTGCTTTGACTCTTAAAAAAAGACTTAAGCTTTGTGATGGAGGTAGTACGTACTAGTCGTGAAGAAACTATATCCCTCGTGATGAGAAAGAAATATTTTTTACTACCACTCTTTTGTGGACAAATTTTGAAGTGCATTGCAAAACGAGAAGTACACTCTTTTATGGACAAATTTTAACTCTACACCCATTATTTCAGGATGGAGGGAGTATAACCCAACTTGTTTTTTTCTTCTGGGCACTACACTGCTTTTTCCCTGTGCAATGCTTGGTTCTACCCTTTTTCTCAATGTAATGGTCACTTTAAGTCATTTTTTCCCACACACATTTATTTTGTACTTCTCTACAGTGTTGACCGTGCTACTACTATTTGTGTTAGTGCGCCAAAAACAAAATGTTATTTTTTAAGTGCCAAATTAATCTAGGGCGTTGGTTGTGAATCGGTGAACAAAAAAGAGATAGCCCAAAAGAGGAACACACCAAGGTACAAAAACTAGTATATATGCATGTTTCTATGTACATATATATGACCCTGGGTTTGTAGATAAAAAACATTCATATATGCGCTTACTATTAATATACATAAGTTTATGCTGATTCTCTTGGTTTAGGTATATATATGGTTAGGCATCACTACTAATTCAGAAAAAAACAAAAATGTAACTCTTCAAGTGAAGTCATTTTAAGTGACCTAACAACTAAAATTCATATATAGGATTTGTATAGGAATTATGTAGGATTTAGATCACATGTGAATTTTCCCCACACTAGTTGTTTGATTCATAGGAACATATCCTATAGGAATCTTGCAGTGCAAATCCTATAAGAATAAAACATTAGGTCATACCTCATGGAAAATTTCCTTTGGCACAATCAAACACAACTCATCTTCCTATATGATTCAACTAGCCATTAAATCTCAATCCTATGTTTTCCATATTTCTATGGTTTTCCCATCCTATGAATCAAAGGAGCCTTAGGGCTTATATCTTTTTTTAGAAAGGCAAACTATGTTAAGATTGGCCAAGTTTTACGAAAAACCTTTAACATGCAAAATACAAAGTTGAGTCATTTCGTTTGAATCGGAGGGAGTACATTTGACGTTATGGTACTATTTGACAGCTGCTTGGCACTGTATTTTTTTTCGAACCAAACTTCCCCCTTCATGAAGCTTTTATTTTAGCTTCAGTGACTTGATACATCCATATATCTAGACAAAGTTGAGTCAATTCATTTGAATCAGAGGGAGTACATTTGACTATATGGGTATTGTTTGACAACTGCTTGGCACTGTCTTCTTTTTTGAACCAAACTGCCCCCTTCACGAAGCTTTTATTTTGGGATAGAGCTTCACTGACTTGATACTTCCAAGTTTCACAGTGACTTGGTGCCACCATCCACCATCCATCTCAGATCCAATGTATGCGATCGACTTAGAATTTAAACTAAATAATTATTATAATTGCTCAGAAATATTTCAAGAACTTCCAGTTAATCGTGCATATTTCGATTTATATTTTGGTGAAGTTTCATTCGATTTGAATCAAAGGTTTGTGAGCAAATATATACTCCCTCCGGTTCATATTAATTGACTCTAATATGGATGTACTAGACACATTTTAGTTCTAGATACATCCATATTGAAGTCAATTAATATGAATCAGAGGGAGTATTTAGTTTAAACTAGTGCTCGTATACGTAAAAAGCTCTTTAATCACAAGCTAATCGTCCGAGTGGGATGAAATATTCACAGATTTTAGAACAAGGCATCTACATTTTACTGGATTTTTTTCGTAATTTTTGTTTTTAGGTTCGAAATAAGAGATTAGTTTGGAACGTTGGATCTCAAATGGTTGGTAGATGGTGGCACCAAGTCACAATGAGATTTGGAGACTTCAAGTCACTGCAGCTCTGTCCTTTTATTTTGACAAACTGCAGAGCCGCTGGTGCATCTATGCTTGCGTACGGCCGACGCCGATTCTTAGCAAGGAAGTTCTTCCTATAAGTAGTAGTATCCATACTCCACTCCAAGGCATGTATAAAAAAAAGAACCCATCCCGTTCTCGTTTTCCCGATCACTCTTCTCTGAAGATGGAGGAGGCCCTCTTCTTGTGCCCCCTCTGCCTGCTGCCCTTCAAACCCCCCATATCCAAGGTCGCTCCCTTCCGATTTCATTCTTAGGTTCACCTGTGAGAAATGTCAATGACAACTGATGCCACGTACGTTGTTCCGTGCAGTGCAAGGGCGGTCATATGGGCTGTCGGCGCTGCGTCGGCGAGCTTGCGCCGAACCCGTGCAAGAAGTGCGAGCAGCCGGCGTGGTTGCCGCCGTCGAATCGATCTGGGCCAAGATTGCCGCCGTCGAATCGATCTGGGGCAATGGTCAAGTGCGTCGGCTGCCAGAGCTTGGTCGCCTCCACGGAGTCCTACAAGCACTATATCGCGTGCCCGCATGGTCCGTGCGGCTGCACAGAGGCCATCAATACCGGCTGCAGCTTCACCGGCCCGCCGCGGGAGCTCCTGGTACACCTCCAAGCATCCCACTCCATCCCAGTGTTTACGTTCCAGTATGGCATACCCGCCTGGTGCATAGTTCGTCTTCCGGTACAACCGCGGGGACACCTGTTCATCGGCAGTGGGGAAGAAGACGGTAGCGTGTTCGCCATCACCGTTGGAGCGCTCGGCCCGACCACCATTGTGTCCTGTGTGTGCATCAGGTCGGCCGCGTGCTTGTTTCCGATGTACAAGGCGCAGCTGTTGGTGATTGGTCCGCCGACGCCGGCGACGGCTGGGACCAGTGACCTCTCGACGGACACCTTGATGGCGGTAATCGAGCCGACGAGCTCCCCGACGCCTAGCTCGATCATGTTGCAGCAGCTCACTTCTTTCCTGGCGGTGCCGCCCCGTTACGCGAAGCAGAATGGAGGGCAGCGTGTGTTGCCTATCTGCGTTTGCATCAACAAGAAGGTTATACAATAATCTTCGTTTAGTCATACTGCAATGTAGTTACTCGAAGATCGGAGGGAGTAGTTTAGTTCGAAGTAGGGTTCGTTCGGATGTATTTTGGACTTGTATAGTAGTACTACTACTCCAGAACTATTACTAGCTAGTTGGAGTGCTAGAATGCAGCTCGGAGTATTATAGTATTTTGGCAGTACTACTAGTTATGTATGTGACTGCAAATTCAAACTAAAATGGACTATTTCTTGCTAATGTTGTTCTTTTGGAGTCATCATTTTTTTCTGAACGTGTTAACTATGCTATTGTCTAAGGATTCGTTTAGATTTCTTTGGTTGAATTCATATTTCGTCTCTTCCTAATTTGGCAAAACTGCACTGTCATGGGCATTCTTACAAGGTCGCTGAAGTTTCAAAGTTTCTTAATGTATATTGCGTAGGGTGTACCCCCTTAACATGGATCTGTTGCATTTTTGGGTTGTATTTTTTTTGGCAATTTTCAGGACCATAAAATAGCACGCCTTCAGTTGAAATTTGAATTAGTGGCCGATACTAGCATGGAGTAGTGAAGTTTTTTTGTACTCCCTCGGTCCCACCAAAAGTGTCTCACCTTTGTTAAAATTTAGATGGATAGATGTATTTTTTTTACAAAGTTGAGACAACTTTGGTGGGACGGAGCCACGGAGTCGTAGTTGATGGCGAGAAGGTTGATGCCTTGCTAGGTTGGTGTACGTTGCAAAAAGAACAAGGTTGGTGTGTATTTGTTTTATTTGTTCACCATAATACTGACATGGCCATCGATTTGATTAGACAACACAAGCCTGGGATGTTTCACTTATTTATTGTAGGAAGCACGATTAATGTTCTGTAATGATGGGGCTACTCCTATAGTCCGTCTGCTCGGCTCCTACTCGGGTGTCGGGTCACATTCACACTCTCCTCTTTTTTTGAACACATTCACACTCTCCTCTTTTTTTGAACACATTCACACTCTCCTCGAAACTGCAGTAGGCAGTATATGAGCGTCTCGGTTCACCTCCGTCGTCTATCCCCACTCCGCCCATCTTCCATAGCACGCGCCTGCGTCTCCGCCATGGCGCTTTCGCATCCTATCCAGCAGTGCCCAGTTTGAGAGCCTCTGTTCTCCAACTCAAACCCCCACCTGCCGCCATTGATCGCCATCTCTCTCCCAAAGTTCGAATCAGTAGATCGCCCAAGAAAATACCAACCCCATTGTACCACCTGCCTCATTGCGATGGCGAAATCGAGCAGGGTCTGTGGATCTGGGCTGTTTCACAAGGTGTTTACGGAAGGCCCCCTTGAAGTGCTCATCAGCCAGTGCGACGCCATCACCGCCGCGTCCCTAGTCGGTTCCTCCAAAAGTATTCTTCAGTCAGCCAAATACAGTGCCACTCTGCCTGCTTCTCAGCCGTTTGGCCTTCCGTGTGTTCTCTGTTGTGACCCGGCGGATAAACCATGGGCGGTGTTCAAGGAGGATTTGCCGGTGCACAGCAAGTGCAAACTACTGCCGCTGGACAGGTTCTCCTATGATGGCCTAATGCCACACGGTAAGGATGAGGAGCGGGCAGGCGCCAATGGAGATTGGATCGCCATGGTTGGCCCCGAAGGCAAGTGGAACCTCCTCAATGTCTACACTCATCGCAAGATTAAGCTTCCATCTTTGAGGGACAAGTTGGAAACCACACACAATCCACTTATATTCGAGTATCAGCGTTCTGCTATTCGACTGCAGAAGATAGCTATTTGCCAAGTTCCTACAGCTGCTAGGGGGTATCAAGATTTCTCCCTTGTCGCAATCTTCGACTTTGCAATTGCCTACCTCCATGGCGAATATCCTCGTGCATGGATATTTCTTGAAAACCAGTTTCAGTACGGCGCCATATACTGCGATGCAATTATACATAACGGACTTGTGTTCGCCGTTACTGAGCTTGGAAATGTTTATGCATGGGATCCTAATCAATTTGGTAACATTTCCTCCCTATCTTTTTTATATACGTAACTTATATAGTATTTCACCTCTTATTTGTTGAACTGTCTTGGCATCTTTTGGCTTAAAGGAATTCCATAGGCGCACACCATAACCCTCTTGTGGTATGGACATATATAGAATTTAACATCTATAGGAATTTTAGTATGGTCTAATGTGCATGTTGTTCCTTAGGAAAAAGGCCCCCTAGTAATTAAGTTTCTTTATTATTACTCCCTAGAAAATTTAAGGTAGAGTAGAAATAGAATCAATAAAGGTGCCATGCAATATTGATAAAAACTTTCATTTGTTTATATTCCCCCGGTTCTAGAGAATAAGGAGTACTATATTCAAACCATCTAAAATTTGGACCAATATTTTCGGGAACATGTTTTAAATCCATATGAAGTTTTACCAAGATGTTCGAAATATATTTCAAACCATCTTATGTTCGACCATGATTTTATAAAGTACTAGTATTGGCATCCCAATATCAAATCAATATCACTAGTAGATAAATCATGAAATATATTTTCATGTGACGTGTTCTTTCCTTTTTCAAGGTCCTATAGTGCTCCCTGCTCCATTCATTCCGTGGACGGCTGGATTTGATGACGATGATGATTTTGACTCTAATAGTCGTACGTGGTGGCTGGCAAGATCTCAAGATCGTTCTAGACTTCTCCTGGTCTATGCACGTGGCGTAATGGATTTTGACGCTGACGGTGCTCCAACTCATTATGATAGTACCCCTTCTGTCCATTGCGGTCGCGCTGTTCACAGCTATTCGGGGTATACCTGCATTGTATTCTCGAATGACACTAGTCGGTTACTTCCAGCCAACCCGTGGGAAAGGGTTACTAATCTTGGAGACTATTCTATGTTCCTTGGGTTGAACTATCCGATTTTCATGCCAGTGGGTGGTGCAACATTTCCCCCAGGATATTTGACAAGAAGAAACTGCATCTACACCACGCCTCAGGCCATTGGCTCTCAGTTTGACACATCACATCAAGAAATTTTCCGCTTCAGTCTAAATGGCGAAGACCACCAAAGCATATCTTTCTCAAGCAGCGGTCCAGGGGCCAACTGGCATACGGGGTTTTGGTTCATCCCAAGCTACACCAACGCGCTGGACTGGAACAAAGACAATCAGAGTTAGGGATATTTATGTAATAGTAGGATCATACTACTAGCTAGCTCAGTTGGTCTTGACTCCTATTTAACTATTTATAGCTAATGTACTTAGGTGATAAATTTATGCTATTTGCATGAACCCAGGCGCTTCTTTTAATTTGATCAAATACGGTCTATACACATGCATGGCTGTTTGGCTGTTTCAGTGTCCCTAGAGGCATACATATATACTGTTATTTAGCAATCTTTATTACAGTACAAAGGTCTTAACCTCATGGTTCACAGAAAGTATAAACGTAGATCAACCATCTAAACATAGAAGACATTCTAGTGTATGATTCTTACATATACACATCAACATCCTATCAGAAAATCTTAATGTGAATTGTACTGGCTGTACAAACCCGTGCATCATTCTCTAGCCGGTTGCACCCAAAAACCAAATCGTGGTACTTCATAGTTGACTGTATGTAGGACAACATACAGATCCAATGCGAAGCCATGGGTATCACCTGCATGACAGAACCATATTTCACATGGTTGGAGGTACTCCATATGGCATTTAAAATCATTCCTTGTCTTTCATATGGTCCTAAAAATAGTACAGTTGGATTTGTGGGTTTTAATTTTTTATTAACACACTCAATTGATTGCCCAAACATTGATTAATAATATTATTAAGGGGTGTGATGTTGAAAGCCATAAGAACAATGTGCCAAACAATCTTTGCTAGCGGACGGTAAATGTATACCCATCAGAAATAATCAGCAGACGTGCATGTTTCTTTGGTCAGAATAACTGCTGCACCATCTTAAAAGTAAATGGCATGACCATTTATTTGATTTGATAGCGTGCAGCTAGATGGCGTACATTACTATCTCTACTTCCTTGGGTCGCCCAAATCTGGAGTACTAAAAGCAAATCCTGGTGATTCATTTGACAAGACAACACAGATGCGACCAAATTTCTCCGTCCATATTATTATAATAATCTGGAGTGCGTTGCCTCGTTGCCTTCCAAGAGAAGCTGCATTCCTTGCCAAAAAAGAGAGAGAGGCTGTATTTATAACTATCTCACCGGCCGCCACTAGTACAAACCATCACTCCCTCTCCACCTCCACCTCCATCTCTTCCCTAGTAGCTCCACCTCCATATCGGCGACGGACCACAATCGCGCGGCTTCGACTTCCTCTTCGACGGCGGCGGCGACAGAGGCGTGAGGCACCTTCTCCGCGGCGCATCACTCATCCTCGTCCCGCGGCAACAATGGCTGTATGTGAAATCACCATACCCTTTTGTATGGTAGAGATGATGATGTGCGGATAAAATTTTATTGGCGGTTGCTCATCCTTGTTTGAATATTTGGTGTAGATTCACATCTAGGGCAGGGTGTCAAGCGGGGTGGGTAGCGGGCTAGCTAGTTTCAGTGCGAGTGCTTTAAATCTGCTCTAATCTCAACCACTATTTGCTCTAATTTTCTGCTTTGCGGGACGATTCGCGGACGCCGCTTGCAACCCTAATCTAGGGTATTGATCCTAGTTTAGTAGACTACTAGGATTTACATGCCAATTTGTTTTTAGACTAGATCCGGATATTTGTCAATACTACTACGTACTTCTTCCGTTCGTATTTAATTGACTCTAGTTGAAAGCATCGACAGTTCATTTTCTTCTCTCCCTCTCGTCGACTAATTAAAACCGAACAGAGGGAGTATTAGGAATCCATGTGCATCCGTACTACCAGTAAGGTATTGCGTTGTTGCAGAGGCTCAGTGTAATCAATATCTTTCGATATTAATATACTCACTTTATCAGAAAATAAATTAGTAATCCATGTTCAAACTTGCTAGTTTGATCGACGTTTGATGATGATTTGTGAGGCCATGTATGGGCCTAGTTTGTTTTGCCTGGTGGTCAGTAGGCTGATGATTTATTTTTTTGCTTGGTCGATCTGTGGTCGTTCCATGGCCACTGCTGATTAAGCATTACTAGAATCAACAATTTTTTGCTTGTCTGGTGATTGGAAGTGTATGCGCTAGCACCATCGCACGATGATTAGTCTTAATGGAGATGCAGATGTCGATCAAGAGGGAGAAACATATCTTGATCATGCATTTCTCACGAGATTACTTGGTGATTGGAAGTAGAATCCACAATTTGTTGTGCAAACTTCTCAACATATGCATATATTCAATGAATTGGCTTTATGTGATCAATAGTACTTCTTATTGCAGATGGATGGAGGGGAAAGAGCGAAAAAACCGATACTTAGTGAGATGACTTCTCATTCTTTGACTTCTGATATCCCAGATAACAAGGTAAATATATAGAACGACGATTCGTAGGTGATAAAAGCAGAATCCACAATTTGCCGTGCAAACTTCTCAACATATGCATATATTTGATTAATTAGTTTTATGTGATCAATAGTATTACTTATTCCAGATGGACGTAGGGGAAGGAACGAAAAAGCGGATGCTATGTGAAATGACTTCTAAATCTGTGTGTTCTGATATCCCAGATGACAAGGTAAACATATGGACCGACGCTTGTTTTGCCGCTGCCCCTGTTAGATGGCTAGATGCTCTGGTCTAATTTCTGTTCATGTGCTTATTATTGCAGAAACATAGAGTTGAAGAAAACTCTATATTGTCTGATGACAAAGGTGAAATGGCATGCCAGTCTTTTAAACCTCCGACGCCACCTTGTTTACTGTCTATGGAGACTGATGCAGCTGGACCTGGTACTGATGAGCCTATACCTGGCATCATCGTGTCACATGAAGAAGGTTGTGGATTGGGTTTACCCCCTGCTGTAGAAACTGGTGGTGCAGCTGGAGCTGCTAGTGTAGAGCCTCTAGTGAACGGTGTCGTGCCACGGGAATTCTCTGAACTGGAGCAAAACGGTTTACCTATTGTCAAGACCGATATAACTGGTGCTGATGCTGGAGTTGCTACTGATGATCCTGCACCTGAAGTATGTTTTGCATTGTTAAAACCCGTCCTGCCCAGAGTACTGACTGGTGGTGGACCTGGAGCTGGTAGGGTAGAGCCTCTAACTGAAGTGGATATTGGTGGTTTACCCTCTGTAGAGACTAGTGGTCTACCTGGAGCTGGTATTGTAGAGATTTCAGCAAGCGGTCCTGTCCGAGAACATATCTGGTCCTACTATCCCTTTAGGTTCTACCGTGCTACCGACTCCTATGAACCGGAGCATGTACCTGATGTGCCTTCTGTTGAACCTGACGCACCTGTAAGTAGTGGTGATGATCAAGAAGGATCTGCATCTCTAGGACAAGATGTCAGCTGTCATTCACCTGATTCTGAGCTGAAGTCAGCAACGGTAGCTTATATAGCACGGACTGTCCTTCAAGCTCTAAAGATCCAGTTGGGTGGTTCACAGGACCAGCTACTCCAAGCCATTGTCACTACAAAAGACCAGCCAGCATGCTTCGTCATCTCCTGCATACTGTTTGACAAGCTGAAGCACTGCAACTGGCGCATTGTTCAATCCCATCAGCATGGAGAGAGGAGCTATGTTTATGTCAAGATGATTCATGCTGATTTGGTAAGGTTCCATGATAAGATGTATGGGTGGGGTGAGGCAAGAGCCACATTTTGCAGCATTCACACAGTCTTCGCTCTTGAGCCAGACCCCATGGATGCTTACCCAGTGGTGCAGCTGTCCTGACTTGATATATGTTTTATGATCAGTATGCTGCTGTCGTGGAACTGTGATGTGGAGCTACCTTTCTTATGGTTTCTAGGCTTTTGGTTTCAACATGTATTATGGAGCTTACCTTAGGACTTTCGCATGCGTTTGGCTGTTGACCTGTAATGTTTGTGGTTGGTTGTCTAATCTACTTGGCACAATCACATTGCAAAGGCAAATGTTCCTTTTCTCTTTAATTGTTATTATGACTTATGTGTTATAACCAGGCAAGAATATGCAATCTTGGTTCTCTGACCGATATATATGTACATACAACTTTTGTTCACATAATAACACTTACACGGGAAAAGAGTAGCTTTCTCTGTTGGACAAACACCAAACCACAAAAGGGTAACAACACAATATCCAAACTAGGTACGGCACCTGTTGAGCATACATGACTTTTGTCGTAAAATCACGTTAACCAACACTAGCAGCATCTTGTTCTTTGCAAGGTGCTATGCTTATCAGTCTAATCCCAATACACAACCTACTTCAGGTGGCACGATGATGTCAGGTGCAGGTTCACCAGTACCAACTCTCTTGCATCAGTCTCCATTGAAGGTACGCCACTGCTGCAGTAGACACCATTAGCAATGCAACCTGAAGGTGTTCTTATCCTCATATCAGGATCACATAATACAGGTGTCAAGCTTCATGCACTAGCCAACACAATGAAAAGTCCGAACTAGGATAGCTAGGAAAAAAACATGAAGATCTTTTTTTCGAATCCCACGCTGAACATCTTTTTTTTTAACTAATTAGGTAAGCTCCTGCTGACAAACATATTACAGCAACTCCAGCAGTGGCTCTATATTTAGGCGCTGTGGGCTGAATGGCTGATGCTGCGCATGGAGCCGGCAATAGCTTCACCGGAAGCTGCAAACTGTGGCGGCCAAATGCAGGGCTGAAACAGCGTATTTTCAGAGGCGCTATAAATGCAGCGCCAAAAACAGAATATAATGAAAAATAGAGTGCAGTAAAACAGAAGATCAAACAAAGACTAGAAATAGACATAAAATAGGATAAAATTAGCTTGATAGATACTCCGTAGTTCATATTTGTACAAAGTAGTGCGATAAAACTAAACTAAAACTCGACATCTGACGAGTCCGGTGTCGTGCCCGACACCGGATCCGACGAGAAGAGGTCAATCCAACGGGGGTCGTCCTCGCCAATGGTGGTCGGCCCGGCGAGCTGCGCTTCGATGAAGGCCCGCTTCGTCGCCTTCTCCGCCCTCCGTCGTGCGCGGTCCTCCTTCTTCGCTGCCCGCCTCGTCGCCTTCTCCGCCCTCCGTCTGCGGAAGTGCTCGTTCTCGGCGGCAACGTCCTCGGGGAAGCGGGCCGCCCACTCGCGCGCCGCGCGCTCGTCCCGCTCGGCGATGCGCAAACGGCGCTCCGTCTCGCGGCGGCGGTGCTGTTCCTCCTGTCTAACGATGTACGGCGGCGGCGCGAGATCCTCGGCCTGCTGGCGCGTCCACACGTCATGGAAATTCATCGACGATCGCGGGCGCCCGAGCCGCCACGCCACGGCGTCGTACGCGCGCGCGGCCTCGTGCGCGGTCTCGTAGGTGCCGAGGCCGATGCGCTCGCCGCCGTCACGTATCTCCGCGTAATACGTACCTTTGGGGCGCGCGCGGACGCCGCGGTACCCCGTGCCCGAGACGCGGCAGTACCGCGAGCTCGACGCGAGACGAGGCATGGCGGCGGCGGCGGAAGCGGAGCCGCGGCGGCGATATTAGGCGCAGATGGGCAAATTTCAGCAACCCGTGTCCATCTTTTTTTTTGGCAGGATTACGCCATGTACCACCTTCCAATTAGAAAATAGTACTGTTCAGCATTCCCCTGTTGGGCCCAATATTTCACTTTGGGTTGCCAACGGCCATCTACATGGTAATTGCTCTCGGCCTACTTGCTCCGGCCGTCGAAGCCCAATAACTACAAATGGGCCTTTCTGCTCATGCAATTTCGGCCCTTTTCTAATGAAACACAGATCCTATGATTGGCAAAAAAAAAATACACGGAGATTCTACATAAAAGTTGTTTTTATTTATTTTGAATTATAGGGTTCCAATTTTTGAAACTGCTCATGCCCAATATGAAAATCCTTGATCGCTCCATACCCACATGGATAACGGTATTTTTAAAAATTCATAAAGTGGATTTGAAATTTAAAACATATCCTAATAATTCCTTGATTTAATCTATCAACTTGCAAGATCTTGGAGCCAAAGAGCTTGTATTAGTCTGCGAAAATAATACTGATAAACCTGTCGTTAACAAGAAATGAAGGTTTATCGTTCAGAGAGGATGCCATGTGGGACCCATGAGACAGTACCGTCCTCAACGTTTCAAAGAAAAAGGCAAGTAGCCCGAAAATAGGGGTAAAAAATAAATCCTACAAAGGAAACATTTATTGTTCATAGAGGCTGACATGTGGGACCGATCTGCCAGCTGCATCCTCATCATTTCGAAGTCGGCAGGGATCAGAAGAAAAAGGCAAATAGCCAGAAATTAGGGGTCAAAAATAAATCCAAAAAGGAAACTTATATTCTTCATAGAGGATGACATGTGGGACCGACCTGCCAGCAGCGTCCTCATCGTTTCAAAGGCCGCAGGGGATCAAAAGAAAAAGGCAAATAGCCAGAAATTAGGGGTAAAAAAAATACAACAAAGGAAAGGTTTATTGTTCATAGAGGCTGACTTGTGGGACTCATGAGCCAGCGGCGACCTCAATTTCAAAGGCGGCATATGATCGAAAAGAAAAAGGCAAGTTAGCAAAAATCAGTGGGTAAAAAAAATCTAAGAAATGAAACTTTATTGTACAGTCCCATGAGCCAGCACCTTACTCAACGTTTCAGTGGCGGCATGAGATAGAAAGAAAAAGGAAAGTGACCAAATATCAGGAGCAAAAAATAATCCAAGAAAAGAAACTTTTATTGTACATAGATGATGACATATGGGTCCCACTTATACAAGCTCTTTCGCTCCAAGATCTTGCAAGTTGATTGTACATAGAGGATGACATGCGGGCCCCTTGTGTCAGCATCTTACTCAACGTTTCCAAGGCGGCAGGGGATCAAAAGAAAAAAGGAAGTAGCCAGAAATTAGCGGTAAACAATAACTCCAAGGAAGGAAACTTTTATTGTTCATAGAGTATGACATGCGGGACCCATGCGCTAGCAGCTTCCTCAACGTTTCAAAGGGGGCATGAGATCGAAAGAAAAAGACAAGTGACCAAATATCAGGAGCCAAAAATAATCCAAGAAAAGAAACTTTATTGTACATAAAAGATGACATGCGGGTCCCATTTTGCAGCAGCGGTGTCAACGTTTCAAATGCGGCTTGAGATCAAAAGAAAAAGAGTAGCCAGAAATTAGGGGTAAAAAAACTCCCAGAAAAGAAAGTTGATTGTACATAGAGGATGGCATGCGGGTCCCATGACCCAGCACCTTACTCAACGTTTCAGAGGCGGCATGAGATCGAAAGAAAAAGGAAAGAGACCAAATACCAGGAGCAAAAAATAATCCAAGAAAAAGAAACTTTTATTGTACATAGAGGATGACATATGGGTCCCACTTATACAAGCTCTTCCGCCCCAAGATCTTGCAAGTTGATTGTACATAGAGGATGACATGCGGGCCCCTTGTGTCAGCAGCTTAATCAATGTTTCCAAGGCGGCAGGGGATCAAAAGAAAAAGGAAACAGCCAAAAATAAGAGGGTGAAAAAATCCAAGAAAAGAAACTTTTATAGTATCGAGGATGACATGTGGGTCCCATGAGCCAGCAGCTTCTCAACGTTTCAGAGGCTGCATGAGATCGAAAGAAAAAGGCAAGTGACCAAAAATAAGGGGGTAAAAAAAAATCCAAGAAAAGAGACTTGATTGTACATAGAGGATGACATGCGGGTCCCACCAGTCAGCAGCTTACTAACGTTTCCAAGGCGGCAGGGGATGAAAAGAAAAAGGAAATAGCCAAAGATCAGAGGGTGAAAAAAATCAAAGAAAAGAAACTTTTATAGTACATAGAGGATGACATGTGGGTCCCATGGGCCAGCAGGTTCCTCAACGTTTTCAAGGGCGGCATGAGATCGAAAGAAAAAGGCAAGTGACCAAAAATCAGAGGGTGAAAAATAATCCAAAAAAAGAAACTTTTATTGTACATAGAGGATGACATGCTGTCCCAACGTTTCAAATGCGGTTTGAGATCAAAAGAAAAACAAATATCAGGAGCCAAAAATAATCCAAGAAAGGAAACTTTATTGTACATAGAGGATGACATACGGGTCCCATTTGCAGCAGCGGTCTCAACGTTTCCAAGGTGGCACAGGACCAAAAGAAAAATGAAGTAGCCAGAAATCAGGGGGTGAAAAAAATCCCAAGAAAATAAACTTTTGTAGTACATAGAGGATGACATGCGGGTCCCATGAGCCAGCAGGTTCCTCAACGTTTCAAACGTGGCATGGGATCGAAGGAAAAAGGCAAGTGACCAAATATCAGGAGCCAAAAATAATCCAAGAAAAGAAACTTTATTGTACATAGAGGATGACATGCGGGTCCCATTTTGCAGCAGCGGTCCCAACGTTTCAAATGCGGCTTGAGATCAAAAGAAAAAGAAAGTAGCCAGAAATTAGGGGTAAAAAAACTCCAAAAAAAGAAAGTTGATTGTACATAGAGGATGACATGCGGGTCCCATGAGTCAGCAGCTTACTCAACGTTTCCAAGGCGGCAGGGGATCAAAAGAAAAAGGAAATAGCCAAAAATCAGAGGGTGAAAAAAAATCCAAGAAATCAAACTTTTATTGTACATAGAGGATGACATGCGGGTCCCATGAGCCAGCAGATTCCTCAACGTTTCAAACGTGGCATGAGATCGAAAGAAAAAGGCAAGTGACCAAATATCAGGAGCCAAAAATAATCCAAGAAAAGAAACTTGATTGTACATAGAGGATGACATGCGGGTCCCATTTTGCAGCAGCGGTCTCAACGTTTCCAAGGCGGCACAGGACCAAAAGAAAAATGAAGTAGCCAGAAATCAGGGGGTGAAAAAAATCCAAGAAAAGAAAGATTTCAATTGGGCTGCATCTAGACATCTGGGCCTTCGAACTATCCTTCTGGGCCTTTGGACACGTACAATTTCAGCCCACTCCAGAACATGATAGTTCGGATTTTTCTCAAAAAAAAAACAGGAAAGTCCTATGCTTCGCCAAAACAAAAAACAAGGAGATTCAAGATATATGTTGTAAAAATAAAGATTTAATTTATCCGTTTGCAATAGCTCAGAGCGAAATACAACGTTTATTGTCTGCAAAATAATCAAGATATCACATGTTTCTTGTACGGGGAGGCTGACATCGTGGACCCATGAGCCAGCAGCGTCGTTTTAAAGGCGGCAGGGGATGGAAAGAAAAAATAAACCAAAAATCTGTTGGTAAAAAATCCAAGAAAAGAAACATTTTCGTTCTGAGAGGATGACATGCGGGACCCATGAGGCAGCAGCGTCCTCAGCGCTTATTGTTCATAGAGGCTGACATGTGGGACCCGTGAGCCAGCAGCGTCCTCAACGTTTTAAAGGCGGCAGGATATCGAAGAAAAATAAGCCAAAAATCATTTGGTAAACAATATCCAAGAAAATAAACATTTACCGTTCCTGAGAGGATGACATGCGGGACCCATGAGGCAGCAGCATCCTCAGATTCCAAGGCGGCAGGGGATCAAAGAAAAAAAAAAGGAAATATCCAGAAATTAATTAGGGGTTCAAAAAAAAATCCATCAAAGGAAACTTTTATTGTTCATAGAGGATGACTTGTGGGACCGACCTGCCAACAGCGTCCTCATCGTTTCAAAGGGGCAGGAGATCCAAAGAAAAAGGCAAATAGCCAGAAATTAGGGGTCAAAAATAACTCCAAGAAAGGAAACTTTTATTGTTCGTAGAGGATGACATGCGGGACCCATGAGCCAGCAGCTTACTCAATGTTTCAAAGGCGGCATGAGATCGAAAGAAAAAGGCAAGTGACAAAATATCAGGAGCAAAAGATAATCCAAGAAAAGAAACTTTATTGTACATAGAGGATGACATGTGGGTCCCATTTTGCAGCAGCGGTCTCAATGTTTGTAATGCGGCTTGAGATCAAAAGAAAAAGAAAGTAGCTAGTAATTAGGGGGTGAAAAAAAATCCAAGAAAGGAAAGTTGATGGACATAGAGGATGACATGCGGGTCCCTTGAGCCAACAGCTTACTCAACGTTTCAAAGGGGGCAGGGGATCAAAAGAAAAAGGCAAGCCAAA